>WBNM01044895.1:0-24476 GCA_013399055.1 Ramphastos sulfuratus | reverse complement strand
GGGGGGGGGGGAAGGCAAAATGTACATAATTCCATGCTGTGCATCAATCCACACAAAATCTTTGTTTTATTTATGTATATACCTTTCTAAAAAAAAAACTTTCCATTTGATTTTCCTTCTCAGTTATGTACTTAGCATCTAAATATTCTAATTACTATTTGAATGATGGTAAGTGAAAAGCCCCAGTAGCCTATTGAGGAGTGCTTATCACATCTCCAATTCTCATTTGTGCACTTCTAAATCCCCTTTTGATTTGCATTTCAGCATTTTCCTAAAAATAATGGGAGCTATAATTAGAGCCTAGTAGTAACAAGACTTAACAAACAACAGTCAAAAGAGAGCCACCGACAGCTAAAATATGGAAGCAGAGGAACATCAAGGCCATATATCAGTGAGAACTCTATAAATCAGAGCAGCACAAACAGTGCTCAGACCTCTGGTAAATGTGTATATCAGAAATGCATAGGTTAGATTGACAGATTAGATAAGTCTATTCCTCTCCATCTGAAAGGGAAAAGATACAGTGCTGGCTGCAGAAGCTTTTGGCTTATTACTCAAGCAGGGAATAACTTGAGATCCTTTCTTTAAGAAGAAAATGGAAAGCAGTCCTTTACATGTCTTCCATGGATTTTTTTGTACTGCAACATTACTAGCTAACAGAGATAAGTTCTGTCCAGAAAGATTACTTCTGTTTTACATTCATCTGCTTACTTATTTTTAGATTTAGCTGGACAGAGACACTGAAGTAAGGGAAGCAAATTAAAACAATAGAGGAAAAACCCTTTGTGCATGAATAAATCACACAGAAAAGTCCATTGGCTGTATCAGTTTTCACTAGAAGCAAAATATCACTTTGCATAGCCCATCCTAGGACTTCAGTGTTTTCCAACAATATGAAATAGAGTTACAGCTTTCTGAGGGGGCACAAGGAAGGATGGAGGCACTTAGCATCTTGCTGAAGGCTGCTCACATACCAAGTGCAAAACTGAGAGCAAATCTTAGAGCCAGTGTGCTCCTGATATTATGTTCTTCCACCATGCATACTTTCCCATTCTTGAGATTAAAAAAATCTCTGTATACAAAAGAAAATCCTGCAGATTTTGAAGCTGTTGAGCTATTTTCTAGACCAAAACGTCTGCTGAAACACCCTCTCTACTTTGGTAACCAGACTTCTACAGTATAGCAAAGCTGCTTACATAAAGTAGCACAAAGTCCCACTGACTGTCAAAAATCAAGTGATGATAATAACAAGTACTTCTTGTTCTGTCTTCTCCAGCCCATGAAATCTCCTTTGATACTAAAAATACTAAATCACAAGTCAAAATTTAGCAAAGGAATCTCCCCATTAAGGATGAAATTGCAGAAATTACACCACTTGTCAGCATCTTGACCATAAAAGTTGCCCAAAAGGAATTATAGAATGCTTTGAGTTAGAAGGAATCATTAGAGGCCATCTAGTCTAACCCCTTTGCAATGAGCAGGGACATCTTCAGCTAGATCAGACTGCTCAGGGCACCAAACAACTTCACCTTGAATGTTTCCAGGGATGGAGTATTTACCATCTTTCTGGGCAACCCGGGCCAGTGTTTCACCACCCTCAGTGTAAAAAGTTTCTTCCTTCTATTCAATGTATGTCTACTCTTTTTTTAATCTAAAGCCATCACCCCTTGTCCTGACAAAATGGGCCCTGCTATGAAGTTTTTCTCCATTTTTCTTACAGGCCCCTTTAAACACTGAACATTGCAATAAGATCTCCACAGAGCTTTCCTTTCTCCAGGCTGAACAACCCCAACTGTCAGCATTTCTTCAGAGCAGAGNGTGATTTTACAAAGTGTGGGGGGGTGGGGAACTCCCAAACCATCACACTATGATTTTATCCCAATGAAATAATTTGATGAAGTCTGGAAGCCACTCCCTTCCTTGCAAAACCTACATAGGACAATCTATTCAGAAAGGTGCTCCACAAATTCTAATTCCAAGTGGTGCAGTATTGAATTTCCATCACAAGAGCAGCTTGTTTGATCCTATGAAAACTACTCCTTTCATTGGCATTTCTTAACAACAGAAATGCAATGTTTCATAGTTTCACAATAAAAAAAAAATCTTGTTATACAAAACCTTCATATTATCCCAGTTTACAAGACTGTCATTGTCAAAGCAGTACTAAAATAGCCTTATTCTGGTTGGCTGAAGCTTCTGAGTTTTATTTTTTACTAGAAACNGTTGCCCAAAAGGAATCATAGAATGCTTTGAGTTAGAAGGAATCATTAGAGGCCATCTAGTCTAACCCCTTTGCAATGAGCAGGGACATCTTCAGCTAGATCAGACTGCTCAGGGCACCAAACAACTTCACCTTGAATGTTTCCAGGGATGGAGTATTTACCATCTTTCTGGGCAACCCGGGCCAGTGTTTCACCACCCTCAGTGTAAAAAGTTTCTTCCTTCTATTCAATGTATGTCTACTCTTTTTTTAATCTAAAGCCATCACCCCTTGTCCTGACAAAATGGGCCCTGCTATGAAGTTTTTCTCCATTTTTCTGACAGGCCCCTTTAAACACTGAACATTGCAATAAGATCTCCACAGAGCTTTCCTTTCTCCAGGCTGAACAACCCCAACTGTCAGCATTTCTTCAGAGCAGAGACATTCCAGCCCTCTGATCATTTTTGTGGCCCTCCTCTGGATCCACTTCAACAGGTTCGTGTCTGTCTTGTGCTGAGGATCCCAGAGCTGGACACTACTCCAGGTAGGATCTAAAAGCAAAGATTTAGCCTGGTTTTATTCAGGCTAAAGAAGTGATGAGTACATGGCTGTAAGAATTCAGTGCTACTGAAAAATCCTGATTAGTTTTACCTTTTACTCAAGCAAGGCATATAGAATGCAATAGTACTAGTACTAATTATTAAGAGTTTTAAGTCTTTGCATTTATTCTGAACCTTCTTTATGAGCATTCAAAAGGTCTTACAGGTATTGATTTATTCAACAACACCCTGCAGTGTAGGGATGCATTTATATTTCTGCTTTATGGGAGGGAAAACTGCTCAGAGTGCATATGGTACAGTACTTGAAAATTATAGTAAGGTAAATACCATTGAACAGCATTGCCTATGGTTGTACATTATTTCTTGTTGTTTTTTACTGGAAAAAATAAATTTTAAAAATATATATTTAACCCTTTTGAAAAACAACCCAGCTTTGAAATATATAATTTAGTGGTGGAAGAGAGAGGAGACACTTAAGCACAGTAAATTGGACTTACATTAATGCAATAAGCAACAGTATCAGTATCAAACATTGTATGTAGTGCCAGCATGATAAGACATGAAAGAGAAGAATAATAAATAAGAGGTGACCATCAGATCAAACTTATCACCTATATCCAAGAAAGTTTTCATAGTCTTTCTGTGAAAAGATGGTAAACATGAGGGGGGGGACTCTGCAAAGGNGATCTAAAAGCAAAGATTTAGCCTGGTTTTATTCAGGCTAAAGAAGTGATGAGTACATGGCTGTAAGAATTCAGTGCTACTGAAAAATCCTGATTAGTTTTACCTTTTACTCAAGCAAGGCATATAGAATGCAATAGTACTAGTACTAATTATTAAGAGTTTTAAGTCTTTGCATTTATTCTGAACCTTCTTTATGAGCATTCAAAAGGTCTTACAGGTATTGATTTATTCAACAACACCCTGCAGTGTAGGGATGCATTTATATTTCTGCTTTATGGGAGGGAAAACTGCTCAGAGTGCATATGGTACAGTACTTGAAAATTATAGTAAGGTAAATACCATTGAACAGCATTGCCTATGGTTGTACATTATTTCTTGTTGTTTTTTACTGGAAAAAATAAATTTTAAAAATATATATTTAACCCTTTTGAAAAACAACCCAGCTTTGAAACATATAATTTAGTGGTGGAAGAGAGAGGAGACACTTAAGCACAGTAAATTGGACTTACATTAATGCAATAAGCAACAGTATCAGTATCAAACATTGTATGTAGTGCCAGCATGATAAGACATGAAAGAGAAGAATAATAAATAAGAGGTGACCATCAGATCAAACTTACCACCTATATCCAAGAAAGTTTTCATAGTCTTTCTGTGAAAAGATGGTAAACATGAGGGGGGGGACTCTGCAAAGGACATAACTGAGGATTACTTCTGTATGGTCTCATCTAGTATGAAAAGAAAGCTTATAAAATGTACTATTTCTTTTTGAGCATCCCAAACAGAGTGGTATTTTGCAGCATTCTGTCAATTTAATGACTGGAATAGATCTAAAAAGGTGTAAACTGTTACCTATGCTCAGCCCACAGCCAGGGCTAAGCTACAGCAGTTGCTGTGCCGCATGATGAGCCCTCCCCATCTGAGAATGGAAACTGGCGAAAGAAGATCCATGGGTTGAAATTAAAAGGGATTTAATTAAACAGCCAAACTAGGAAATCTTAAAAAAAAAAAAATCAGTCACAAAATCATGTAAATGAAAGAGATCAATCTCTGTATAAGATCATGACAACTGCACTTGGAAACATACAACAGCCAGAAAGCTCTCTGTCAAAATATCAGCCTTAAGCAGGCTAGATTACTTCTCTCAGGCTACCCAAAGAGGGAAGCCATTAAAATATGATAGAGGTCATTGGCAGTGTAATGTTAGAAGCTTTGCCTGTAGTACACCTGAGCATGCAGATAAAACAAGGACATTGGTTTCCCATGGTGCTGTTCTTCCAGTTTTCAGAAGCATAAACAAGGATTCTTACTTCTGAGTATGAAAAAGACGACATGGTACTGAGCAGACAATAATGAAAATTATGATTAAAGAACAAAGATTCAGTGAAGAAAAGGTCCTGGGAATTGAAATACAACACTCCCTTGGTGTGTTCAAGAGAAATGCAGTATCTTTTACCCTAAAAGACCATCACTTGCCTTTCCTACAGAGACTAAAGCTTCCTTTAGAGTCTTTGTGAACAGATATTTTGTAAGGGTTAGACAATAGCCCTTAAACACCTTTCAAATGCTTCATTTAAACATGAATGCAGCAACAGAGAAACTGAGAAAAGAACCAGATGATTAGCTAATGATTTTGCATGTGCACTTAATAATGATTTTTTCATCCTTTCTTGTTTTCCACTAAGAAAATGCCTTATCTATCACCTTAATTTTTTCAGGTTTTACTTCTAGAAATGAAAATATTAAAATAAGACATAATCAGCACAAATTTGCTGAAAAGAACTTTTTTTTCAAAAATCTTTTTTATAATTTCATTTCTATTTGCATGCCAAATGTAAACTTGAAGCAAAGTGACCTTGGTTATAAAAAAATAAGAAAGCAATGTCAGAATTGATAGGACCTACCATTAGTATTTCATTCTGACAGGTAGGAAATAGGCATGTCAGCATTGAATGTTACGGACTGAGCTGCGGCCCTGATCACAGTCAAAGCGGTAAATTTCTTCCTACAAAAGTAATTTCCATCAAAACAAAATGTGCTTAAATAATGCAACTATCTATAGAAGGGAGTAACTTTCTATGACTAGCTCAAAGACAAACAAAAGAAAATGCAATATACAGCTTTTGAATTGTGAAAAGCCAGAAAAACATTAGGTGCAATTAAATGGAACAGTGGTTAAGTATTCACCTTGCTTCCTAGTTCCTAGAAACTTTTTTCATAGGAAGAACTGTACTGAGAAAATGGTTATAAAAATGCTTCAAATATCAACTTACTANAGATCTTGGAGTATCTGAGGGGGCCCTACAGGAGGGCTGGGGAAGGACTATTTACAGAGTCTTGCAAAGACAGGATGAGGAGTTTAAACTGGCAGAGGGGAGATTTAAAGTGGATGTTAGGAAGAAGCTCTTTGCAGTGAGAGTGGTGAAACACTGACACAGGTTGCCCATGGAGGTGTTCAAGGCCAGGTCAGATGAGGCTTTGAGTGACCTGTTCTAGTGGGAGATGTCCCTACCTATGGCAGGGAGGTTGGAACTATATGATCTTTCAGGTCCCTTCCAACCTAAACCATTCTATGATTCTATGACTCTATATAATCAGTAATGAGATATGTTATCTTTATTTTAAAAAAATAAGATAGCAAGACTAAGTTAAAAAACAGTTAAACTGGAGTTTCTACAATCAAGGCAAGCCCATGAGTAATGCAACAATGTAAGCCTTAAAAATATATTCTTATTTTAACATATGAAGTTCAAATGGCATTCCTGACTTCATTTCCAAATTGCGTTACCAATTCTAACAGAGCAACATACAGATTCACTGCCTTACTGGACTTCAGGATGGATAGCCACAAAAGCTGCCTTGCTTTGTGTAGTTTACATGGAGGTGGTATTGTCTGGGTGTGAAATCAAATGCACACAAAAGAAATGATGCTACAGTAAAAATTGCTCACAGCTACTTCTGATTAAGTCTTTCTCCTTGTTTGTCCAATGTAAATAAATATTAAGCGCCATTTTCCAAAGCTCTCAACATGAGCCTTATCCAAGTATTCCCTGCTCACTGTACCTGGAGTCACATCACTGAAACCTAGTGCAGAACCCAGAATTACACAAGTACAATAGAAGGCAATGAATACACTTGATCTTGGTATCCCCCTGCATATGTTAATTTCATCCCACACAATCTTAATATCAATTACTGGTTATAATAGTTCTTTCCAAGCTCTTTTATCTCCCAGGAGAATCTTGTGGTATTTCACATTGTGTACTACTACCTACGTTACCAAGAAAAGAAAAAATTCTTTTAATTACAAAGATCAGGCTTTTTTCACATTAAAGTGGTTTGAAAAAATACAGTAAGTTACAAAGCTGATAGTGGAGCTCTTTATGAAGCAAAGATGAAGCCACTATAACTATTTTCATCTTGAAACCAAGGTTTATATCCAATGTCAGAGCTTGCTATCAGAATCCTAGGTACCTGCTCTATGATTTAACATTTCAGGAAATCTTAGATTCATAGAATGGTAAGGTTGGAAGGGACCTCAAGGATCATCTAGTTCCAACACCCTGCCATAGGCAGGGACACCTCCCACTAGTACAGGTCACTCAAGGCCTCATCCATCCTGGCCTTGAACACCTCCAGGGAGGGAGCAGCCACAATCTCCCTGGGCAACCTGTGCCAGTGTCTCACCACCCTCACTGCAAACAACTTCCTCCTAACATCCAGTCTAAATCTCCCCTCTGCCAGTTTAAACCCATTGCCCCTTGTCCTGTAATTGCAAGACCTTGTCAATAGTCCCCAGCCTTCCAGTAGGCCCCTTTTAGATCCTGGAAGGCCACTATAAGGTGTCCTGGAAGCCTTCTCTTCTCCAGGCTGTAGAGCCCCAACTCTTGTAGCTTGTCCTCATAGCAGAGCTGCTGCAGCCCTCTGAGCATCTTGGTGGCCTCCTCTGGACCCGCTCCAACAGTTCCATGTCCTTCCTGTGCTGGGGGCTCCAGAACTGTACACAGTACATCTGGAGAGATGGCGAGAGCAAAGTAAAGGGGCAGAATCCCCTCCCTTGCTCTGCTGGCCACACTGCTCTTGATGAAGCCCAGGACTTGGTTGGCTGTCTGGGCTGCATGCGCACACTGCAGGCTCATGCAAATCTAATAATTCACAAGCTAAAAATTTGAAAAAGCCATGTATAGAAAAAACAAGAGTGCCCTAGAAGGCAGTACCCCAATTCTTCTCTGTAAAGAGACCAATTATGGGCTATGCTTACTCTGAAACTCTTAAAAGGCAATTTTCTTATTAGGGAAAAATAATTTCTTAGTTAATGAATTACATTAATGCATCACATGCTCTAGACCAAGCTGTTCTCCAGCCTGCTTTACTGTCAACACAGAGATGAGCACCTCCAGAAGTATCCCACTCTTCCTACTCTCATCATGCTTCTGGTGAAATCCTATTCCCAGGAGTCTGGTTGCCCTCGATGAGCCTAAACAGGCATTTTCTTTGGAAGTGACTGTTCCATTCTGTTTGCTCCACGGGCACTTCGACAAGACACCTAATTTAAAGCAATGCAAGACAAGCTCCATCCCAGCTGCACTAGTAACACCGCAGACTACTCAGACAGCAACTTTGGATTAATGAGTTTGGATTTGAGAATTTGATCTTTTAATCTTTTTTTTTTTTCCCATACTGAAAAATACCAGGTGAGATGCAAAACCAACCTGGAGCAGCCTGGGGATGGAAAACGATTATGTATTTTTTCGTATCTCTTGACCTCAATAGGTTGAGAAGAAGCTTTTTTTGTTCCTCTTCTTGACCTGAAGACACCAAATAGTCCCAAAATGGAATGTCAGTGTCTAGAGACATCATCTTCCCCCCCCCCCCAATTTCAGCCTTTTAAAATGGAAAACAACACTCCTCTTAACCCAGTGTGTAGAGTAGCTCCATTCCAGTACAGCCCAGTGCCTCTCAGCCTTAGGTCCAGTTGACTGACAAATTCACCACCACTCATCCTTCCGTGTCTTTGTAGGGATGCTCCTCAACTTCCCCACTTCCTCCAGCTGACAGAATTTGTTTTGTTTTGTTTTTATGTAGGTTCATGTCAAAACTATTTTTTTTTCTTTTGTCCAAAGTGGGGGTCATTAACTTTTAGATTGGCTTATTTTCCTCCTAAACTCTATGGAATGTGCCCCTGCTCGTGGCAGGGGGGTTCGAACTAGATGATCTTCAAGGTCACTTCCAACCCAAGCCATTTTATGAATCTATGAGTCTATGTTATACTGAGACTCCAGTTAGTGATCTTTTTTACTGTCCTCAGAAAGTTCTACGTTGAGCTACTTCATACTCTTTTGTCATATAAGTGGAAACCGGACATTGCGAGTGACAGGGTAAGGAACTGGGGAAACAGAATAGTTAAAGTTGTACAAGAACTACTAAAGGTAATTTAAGTTTCCTTTGGCTCCTGACTTAGTCATATTTATCAGTAAGTCACACATTCACCCTTCTACCTACAGAAAACAATGTTCTGAGAGATTAACCACAGATATAGTCTTACACTTCAGGGAATAAAATTTGAGTATTGTTTTAATGCGGAAAAAAATTAAGTAGAGCAACATTGCTTCAACTTGCTCTCCTTTTTATCACATCTTTAACAAAAGCTAGAAGGAGGACTATTTTATTCCACAAAGGATTAAAAAAATAGGTCACAGATAAATTCAAAGCAAAAGCATTTAAATAAAGATTTGATAATATGAAAGACTTTATGAGCATCTAGTAGAAAGGCTGTACAGAAAGTATCTAGGAAAGATAGGAGCCAATCCTTTCGACATATTTTCTAATATTTAGTCTTTATTTTAGGAATGGACTGTGTTAGAGATTTCTTGTAACACAGTGGGAAGAAAAACACCCAAGTCTCCCTCACACCACTTACTTTTAGACACCTTCTGCTGTCAGCACCTTGGAAACCCTCTTCCCTTCCTCGCCTCAGTGGACTGTAATACCTCTGCTCTCATTTCCTTTTTCTAATTGCTGAGCACACATACAGTTTAATATAAGAACTTGTACCCTTCGGATCGTCAGAAGAACTATCAGAATACTTACACTAAATCCTTGTGCATTTTACCTTATTTTACTAAAGGATTACATATCTGTCCTATTCACTTCTAAAACATGTCTTTTAATGATGTACTTTTAGAAAAGTCTAATTAAAATTCAATGCGTAAAAGTGTGCAAGGGTTGATAACCCACAGAACTCAGCAGACCCTAGTTAACATTCTAATGCATCCTCCATTTGGAGAGAGACAGTAAGACTTTTCCACCTCAGTGGCAGACACTAATGATACTTGCAAATATGACTAATGTCTTCATTGGTGAAAAATTAATGCACCACAATAATTTTTCTACCTGGGGTTAATGAACATGTCAGATGCTGAAAATGAGTTGTTTGAAAGTAAATTACTATAATCTATATTTAGAAGACTCTGCTCTTGGGGGGGGAAAAAAAATCTGTGATGTGTTTGATGTCCTCTGCTTACTTTTGTGGTGAATTTTGCTGTTCTTCTAGTGAGACCACACTATGCTGGCTTGTTGGCACAAGGGAACGTTTTCTTTTTTCCTAGAAAGCCCTTTTTTTAATGAGAAGTTCAGTTTGACTCTATTTGCCACAGACATTGTAACAAATATTCTTGTGTCTATACAGGTAGAAGCAGCAAATTAAGCTCCATGAAACCCAGTTCACCCACAGCCTCAAAGGAGTATCTCATTAGGCATTTTGGAAAATCCAGATACCCACTTTAGAGCTTGCCTTTCATCCGAAGAGGATAGTTTCACAATTCAGATTGCTTCCTCTCCTGACTCCCCTTTTCCCTTACCAAAGTTATGGGAATATTCTGTGCAGCTGTGAGAATAGAAAATAGCTTCAATAAGTAGCCATACCAGAGAGAAAGGAGTTGCTTTGTAAGTGAAGATACACTTCTAGTCATTATAGATCAGTCACCAGAAAATTTTTAAACCATGATCCTTCCAGGGTAATTGGGGTTTAAACCATCCAGAGGGAACTAGTGGAATCTGGTAACTGGAAATTAGTATGATTTTGAAATATAGAGCTTATTCTTCACATTGGAACCATCCTTTTCTTCCAACTATGATCTTTTCTTCAGAAAAAAATGCAAATTCATTCATCCTTTAAATGCCACTTCTAACTGAGCACAGAAGTCCAACTCCACATTTAGCACAGGAAGTGTGACTCCACAACATTTCTTTCAAAATGTGCAAGTAGAGAAGAAAAGGGTACAGAAGAGTATGTCTGGCCTTTATTCAGGTTTCAGCTGTAGCTTGTGGTGGGTTTAAGGATTTAGGAGGACTCCTAATCTCAATTTAAAGGCTCTAAATCATGATAGATTGATCAGGTGCCTTCAAAATCCAATCCAAAAGCTAAGTGTTCCCTCCCAGTCAAAACACATGCACATCATTTACTTTTGATGCTTTGCTGACTTTAATTCTAGACAGAAGATATTTTTAACTAGCTTTAAAAGCCTTCTGGTATTAGATGCCTCTACCTGTGTGAGCAGTTATACACCATGATTTGGTGTCTTAGTTTTAAAGCAGACAGAAAGATATTTTACCCCTCTCCAAAGGAGTAAATTAAAAATGCTTCTCACAGAATTGGAAATTTAAATGGAAATACTACTTACAAATATTTACACTATTTGTACAAATGCAAAACACTCAAATTCATGTTTCAGGTTACAATTCATTAAGCCAAAAACCTTCCAACAAATGAGGCTTCAATGCCCTCCATCATTCCTCCCTACCTCCCCAAGCCAAATTAGCACAGCTACAAAACTAGCTTTGTCCAGGCCAAGCCAAGACACAGATCTCCCCCTCATCATAAGAGATAAGGGATCCGTGTTGGAAAGGGAGAGAGAGGCAGTAAAGAGAAAGGGACAAACTGACTCTCGACCTGTTTAAATAGCACATACAGGGCTCACAGGATAAAATAACAAATTGTTACCATTTCCTGCACCTATCTAATCCCCTGGAAGACTTTTCAACTCTATGGTCAAGACATCCAGTTTTAAACCCACAACACTTGGTTACTACTTGACTACATGTTCAATAAGTAAGGAAATAGATCTTCTGTAAATGACAATGATTTCTAAATCTAATGTACCATCTCCCTAAACACACTTCAAAGCCAAGTGCAGCCAACTATGGTCTTTAAGGAAATTACATGGAGTCCATGTCATGTTAACCCTTTCAAGTCTCAGAGCAGAAAGACAGTTCTATACCTAAGTGCAAGTTCCACTGGAACCACAAGGAAGTGCACCTGCCCTGCACAATTAGTGCTTGAGGTCTCATAAATACTCCATACCTCTGAGTGTCCTGCTCACATGCAGGTGTCTGGCAAATCTGCGCTAGCACTATGCAATCACAGGCAGTTCCTGGATTTAATCCAGTTGTGAACACCTGGAACTGAGAGATTAATCTAGCCCACTTCCTGCTGAATGAAAACTTTTGCTGGGAATTATCAATTCATTATGTTACAGGAAGTCTGCTAGAGTTTAGCTCTCACAGCCTACTGAAATATTAGCTTTTCAGATGAAAAAAAAATTACTGATTCCTATGGGTAAAACATTAATATTTTTGTTATTAACCTTTTTTGTCCCATTTTTATATGAACTTCCTGAACAATGCTTTCCCTCATTTCTTGTTTTCTGCAGTACTTTGAGTTAGGATAGCAAACACACAATAGAACTTTACTACTCTTAAATAAGCTGTCTACCCACAAAAATTTTGTCACTCCATTTTGACAGATCAAGTAATAATTTTATCTACCATGGGAGAGTATAAACTGTACCAGTACAGGAATCATAGTGGGCGTATAAGCTGTAACCATCATAAATGACACTTTTTATTCCCTTTGAAAATCCTCCTGATTTATTACATTTACTTAGAGACTGTCACAGCTTATTTTTACTAGACAGTTTTTTTTTTTTAACATTCCATCAAGTGAGCTCCTATGTGATGCAGAGCAAACTGATAGAAAATGGTGACACTCTCACCCAAGCTGTCATTATTCAAAATGAT
The DNA here is from genome assembly GCA_013399055.1 of Ramphastos sulfuratus. Classification (NCBI taxonomy): domain Eukaryota; kingdom Metazoa; phylum Chordata; class Aves; order Piciformes; family Ramphastidae; genus Ramphastos; species Ramphastos sulfuratus. The sequence goes on along the minus strand of WBNM01044895.1, from coordinate 11,954 downwards.
TTCTTCTGCTCAGGTTGTTTTCATTTAGGAAAATAATTTGATTTTTCTATGTCTGCCCACATTCTATTCACAGGAGGCAAAAGAAGCTCAAAACAATGTCTTCTGCATTTAATATGCAAGGAGAATGCTTAATAGAATCATTTGCAGGATAATTAAAAGTCTGCTGATATATCTTAAGAAAGTGCAAAACAAAGTACCAAATGAATAGAGCCAAATGGCAATTGCTTATTTCTGTAGAATAAGTGCTAAGTCAGAGAGGTCATAATTGCTGTTTTGCTTAAGGAAAACCGTTAACAGGGGTTCACAGATATATTTGCTGCAGTAAAGCTAAAGCTGACTGTTTTCATAGGGAAGTTGTTTGAATATCACAGATGAAAAGGTTACAGGATACTGCTGCTAGGTTTGCCTGTGATGCCACAGAAAATAAGTCCCCAAATTCAAACACAGCTGAAGAAGGGCTCGGGATGAAGTCAGTTCCTGCTTGCATTCACGAAATGGCACAGTCAGCATTGATACACCCATTCAGCATTGATACACTCCTCTGAAATAAACTTCACTTTTTCTAGTGAACCAAAACACATCTACCTGATTCACGTACGTGAGACACATCAGATTGATAATGTTGTATCATTCATAAATGGTTGCACTGTGCTCCCCGAGCCCCTTTCTCACACTCTATAAGCTTTAACACTTCAAATCATTGATCTAAAGGAAATTTTCTTAAGTATTCACCTTCTGAGGCAGATACATAAGGCCTATTATGAATTACAGGAATTGCGTGTGCTCACTGAGGACAGACTATGGCTACCAGCTGTGCCAGTTATCCTGATTATATTCATCTCTCATGAAGTGGATAGCCCCTTATCTGGATTTTTTATGACTACAAATTAGTTCTTAATTACAGTCAGTCATTGTAATTTCAGAGCAACTGCTAGCTCAAGCATTGACCCATTTTAGTGAATTATAAGCAAAGTAGATAGCATGGATTCCTTTATTCCCCAAACAATAAAAAAATCTTGACATTCTTAAAATACAGCATTACTGTCCCATGCCTGACCACTTTTTAGACATTATCACAACTGTTCTATTCACCTAGTGATATTCACCTCCAAATAACAGTTGCCATGAGACTGCTACTCAAGTGAAAGTAAAACAAACAAACAAAAAGACTAAGAGTAATGTAAAGATCCTGCCAAATGCAGGGATATTCAAGCTAAGAATCTCAACACAGGCTAAATACATTCTGTTATTTCATACAACAGTAACCAATTGCTTCAGTGACTTTACTCGTGACTCCTTTTTAGGTCGAGGGAAAAGCAAATTATGCCACAGCCTCTAATTATCTGTATTTAGAAAGTGTAAGTATTGTAGGGATCTCTATTCAGAGACAAAAAAACTTATGCCTGACTTGAATTGTTAATGCTAATGCTGTGATTTCAGCAGCACTGAGCAAGTTGCAAAACTAGGTGGCATTTACCAGAGGGAATTTTATGTACCACCTCGTTCTTAAGTCACATTTTGTATTTGTACAGCTACTTCTCATTACCACAGGCTCACTCATACAGTTGTGACATGGAAGTTATTTGAACCCAGTGAAAACCAACGGAACAAGTGAAATCAGCATTTTATTTCCTTGGATCCTATTGTTAATGGAGTAAAAACTTTAACAGCACATTAGCACGTGGCATTTTTCCTTGACTCCGGTAATCCTGGTGTGCTAGTCTGAGCGTGGATGCTCAAGTCATCATTTCTCCATCTCCAGCCCATGTGTATTTTGTGTTATGCATCTTTCCAAAAGGGTTTGTTTTCCCATGCTTACATTTCTAATATTTCAGCAGGCACACGTGTCAGGTGACAGGTTCATGCCTTCCAGGTTGCATGGTGTGTGTTCAGCACTCCTGGAAGAACTGTCAGTGCTGTGCTATGCTTATTTCCCCTGCAGGTTTTTCCACTGAGTGTATGTCACTGGAGAGGGTGCAACCTGCTTCCCTAATTCCACCAATTCTAGAAGACTGACACAAAGGTCAAGAGAGAAATAGAGAAGCAAGGGCATGGCCTGCCTTTGCTCCTGCCTGCTTCACTGTCATGTGCCCCAGGGAGCAGCAACTGAGCTGTCTCTGCAGAACTTTTAAGTGCAAAGGCAGAGGAAACTCCTTGCATCCTTACCAAAGAGCATACTTGTCAGAGAAAGCCCCAAGCAAGTATTAGAATTCAGCTGCCAGAACTAGAAAGACCAAGACACAGCTACAGTCCCAGTGTCTGTCATGTCGGGAAGTGAGAAAAATGTAACACATCCACTTGGAGCATTGACAGGTCCTGAATAGGAGCTGATGTTTTTCCTGCCTAAGAAGTAACACAGAGATCAAAAAAAAAAAAAAAAATCATGCACTTGTACTATACATCTTGGACTAACTTGGGACTAACCTGATGTCACATACAGAGCAAATGATGCATTAACTTCCACGTAGGAATCCATTTTGTTTTAAATCAGAAACACTGAAAGAGTTTCCACAATGAAGACAGACAGACTGAACCAGCCTAACTATCATATGACGGAAACCTTTCACCACCACTTTTCAAGTTGTTCTTCCTTACTCTTTTGCTTCTGGGCTAATTATACACTTAAACATACTGCTAGTGTGATACAAATAATTAATTAAACATGGTCACAGACTGGAACATTAATTGTAACACTATATTATACTTAACTGCTGCCTGTCTCTTTTAGCTAGTATAAACACAGCAACACACAGGGATCTCACCTTGGCAAATGTGCATACATGTATTTGCCACAGTAACAAAGTGCACAGAGCAGTATTTGCTGTTTCCATGGGGCAATGCCTGGAGAGCTGTAAGGAAAGCTGGCTTCCTATACACCATGATAGGAGCTAAACATTTCCTTGTGTCCACCCAGATCTCTCAGAAAAAAACCAGACCATTAACTAGGCTAGGGTTTTTTAACTGGGGGTTCTCTGAAGGAGCAGAGCCTGAGCTAGAGAATAGGGCAGGAAAAAGAAGAGGTAGACAGAGAAAGAACAAACATCAGCAAATGCAGTATCAAGCCAATTTTAGTGGTTCCAGGGCTGGCAAGCACACAGCTATTATTCTCAGCAAGACGAAGAAGATTCCTTGAAGAGATTAGTAATATTTACCTCGAGCACAGGAAATGTTCTTGAGAATTCATCACTTGATGCCTACAGTGCTGAAAGCACAGCATGTTATGGCAGCGTTAAGTATTATTAGTGTGCTTACCTGCAGCTCCTATATCCTACCAGATGGCATCTAGAGTTTATTTTTCTTTCTCTTTTGAAATTACAAAAATAGACCTTATTTGTAAGAAGGTGTTAGAGCCCTTTCTGATGCATAAAACATGAAAATGACCATTTTGAAGAAAACACTGCTGATTGAGGAAATCTTGTTTCCTCCACTGGCAAGTCAAGGCATGGTATGCACACAGCAAATAGGGAGAGAACAATTCACAGCATACACTTAAGCGAATAAGACCTCTGAGGCAAATCAAACTACACAAGCATAAGAGAGAGAATCAAAAGCTAAAATATCTTGCCAAAGGCTGTGAGCTTTTTGAGATTTTTAGAACTAAAATTGTGCTACAGATACACAACCATTTAATAGTTATATAAACGATTTGTGCAGTTACTTTTATGTGTAGTCTGTGTGGATAAAGTACTTTTTAAAAAAAAATTTAAAATATGTTTAATTTTCAGTTGTTCTATCAATTCTCTTTGGCTGGAAAAAGAAGAGTTTTATGACACCCTTTTTTGGCAAGTAGATTCAGCACCTTAGAGTACTGAAGTTCATTCACTAGCATAAGCTTTTATTATAAGCCATAATCTCTTTATTTCAACTGCTATGGATGGGGACATCTAGATCCTATCTCCCACCAGCAGCAGTTGGAAACATCTCTCATCTGACATCAGTACACAGAGCATGTATTTGGAACCTGAAATGCTAACATCCTCATATTTTAAAGAGCATCATGAACCAAGCAGCATCTGAAAGTCAAATTAAGTCAAACATATTCTAAAAATCAACCTTAAATCACAAAAATGCTGAAATAAAAAAGAAAAAAAAATCAATTTTAAAAATCTTTCTTAAGTTATGCAGGTCTAACATAATAATCCAGTAGTCGGTAAAATTTCATTGGAACAAAAGTTATGTTATGAAAGGACAAAGTCTCATTGATTTCAGAGTTTCTATTTCTGGTCTCTGTTGTTTGTTCATGTGATTAGAAGACTCCAATTTTCCTTTGTTTGATACTTTTACCATTTACAAGGAGGATTTTTTTTTTTTTACAACAGTGCCTTCTACAAATCTAAGTACTGTTACAAGAAGCATCTGTATTGCAGACATGCCACCAAGGGTAAGGCAGAGGTCAGGATCCTATCACAGCAGGCCAACCCCTAATAAATGGATGATAACAGTTTTAATCTGTGGACACCAAATCACTATCTTTCTCCTTAAATTTCTTCAAGATCTTTTCCAAGGAAGAAGTGTTTGGACAGAATAATTGCTCCTTATCCAATTCCACAGCTACAACCTGATCTCTTTACTCTCATTGTCAAGTCCAAGTGTCATTGTACAACTCATACAGATATGATTCAGGGTTGCTGTATAGGTCTTCTACCATTTAAATTTCCAGTATTCCCAAAGCAAAAACACCAGACACAATCAAGTTATGACAAAACCATACCAAAGCCAAAAAATTCCAAGTGGAAGATGACACCTCATACTTCATTTACACTATGGTGAAAAGACACATACAAGATAACAAGTTAATGGCAGAACATCAGCCCTAACTTAGAATTTCCTGGCTTTTGGAAGATTCCTCACCTGAACTGTATTGTGTAACAGAAATACTTTTATGTTTAATTTTAAAAGTAATACAGGTGCAGGTCAGACATCTTGTATGTTGTGGTTTGGGGTTTTTTTCAGCTGTTTTGTTCTAGCGTATCACTTCTCCTTCTAAATAGACTGGGTGGTGAATGGCTGGAGAGCAGCCCTGAGGAAAAGGAATGAGAACAGGCTACAAGAGTTGGGGCTCTGCAGCTTGGAGAAGAGAAGGCTTTGATAAGAAAGGCTTTCATAAGAAAAATCTGTATATGCAATGCTATGTTTCTTTGGAATCTTAGGTATGCATAATATAAATATGTATATATGCCATGACACATTCTGGTGCTGAAATAACCATTTTAGCTCACACATCTATCAGGGTTAAAATAAATCTTAAAGACCCAGTTGTAGTCAGCAATACTAAATTCCTGGCACAAAAGCTGCTTTGGTTTTGAACAATAATTTTCTTTGCTAATACTTCTGCTAATAACAGAAACATACGAGGTGCAAAGATGCAAAGGCTTTGAGGAGACCTTATAGTAGCCTTCCAGTATCTGAAGGGGGCCTACAGGAAGGCTGGGGAGGGACTATTGACAAGGTCTTGTAATGACAGGGCAAGGGGCAATGGGTTTAAACTGGTAGAGGGGAGATTTAGACTGGATGTTAGGAGGAAGTTGTTTGCAGTGAGGGTGGTGAGGCACTGGCACAGGTTGCCCAGGGAGGTTGTGGCTGCTCCCTCCCTGGAGGTGTTCAAGGCCAGGTTGGATGAGGCCTTGGGTGACCTGGGCTAGTGGGAGGTGTCCCTGCCTATGGCAGGGGGTTGGAACTAGATGATCCTTGAGGTCCCTTCCAACCTTACCATTCTATGATTCTATATTTCTCTTACATCTTCAGATGATCTCAATTACAAAGAGTACTTAATATCACTGACAGTACAAAGAACTGAATGCTTAAATGTGTTCTGCAATGTCCCCTAACTGACTATATAGTTACATACTATGGCCAAATGAGTTCACGAAACATTGGCTAATGCCAAGAACGAGTATGGGCACTGTTGCTAATAGCTGACCAAGCCTTAAATATTTTGGTTTGGTTTTTGTTCTGTATATCTTTTCCTCCAGAAGACCAAAGACTTCTCAGGCAGTTGTGATAGTTTGGGAGTTACCTGCCTTGTCCAACCTGGTCTTGAACACCTCCAGGGAGGGAGCAGCCACAACCTCCCTGGGCAACCTGTTCCAGTGCCTCATCACCCTCACTGGAAAGAACTTCCTCCTAACATCCAGTCTAAATCTTCCCACTTCCAATTTAAACCCATTGCCCCTTGTCCTGTCATTGCAAGACCTTGTAAATAGTCCCTCTCCAGCCTTTCTGTAGGTCCCCTTCAGATACTGGAAGGCTACTATAAGGTCTCCTCGAAGCCTTCTCTTCTCCAGGCTGAAGAGCCCCAACTCTCTCAGCCTGTCCTCATAGCAGAGCTGCTGCAGCCCTCTGATCATCTTCGTGGCCTCCTCTGGACCCACNATGGATCCCTGCCATCTAGCAAGTAGTTTATGCCACACAGCTTGGTGTCATCTGCAAACTTGCTGAGGGTGCACTGATTCCTCTGTCCATATCACTGACAAAGATATTAAACAGCACTGGTCCCACTACTGACCCCTGAGGGACACCGCTTGGCACTGGTCTCAAAGTGGACATTATGCCCTTGATCACCACTCTCTGAATTCCACCATCCAGCCAATTCCTTATCCAGCAGTGCTCCACCCATCAAGTCTGTGTTTTTCCAATTTGGTTAGCAGGATGTCATGTGAAACAGTGTCAAAATGCTATACTCAGGTCCAGGTAGATGACATCAGTTGCCCTTCTCTTATCCATACATAGTCAATCAGTATTGTTTATAAGAATTACAAGTAACAGGTTGAAGATGAGATGGCTACAATTAGACTACAGTAATAATTTCTCCTGAAATTTTGTGTTATTTTCAAAACTCTTCTCCCTCCCCTTTATAAAAAAAAGTCATGGATTCTTCCTTCATACTCCCTAGCTTTAGTGTGAAACTCCCACTAAAAGTTATGAGAAACAGGTCCTGTGCTTTCTCAAAAAAAAAAAACCCTTTGTTCTCTGATAAAAATAAAGACTACAGGACAATAGTTTCCATTTTCCAATGAAGGAAGAATTTAGGAAGCTTTCCAGGATTTTCTTTAAACTATTTTTTTATGCCACTGTGGTGATAGCAAGCACAAGGAAATGTGCTTTCATATATTTCAGCACTTAAGCCCCACTCATAAAAACTAGGTGCTTAGGAACCAATTAAATAACTTTGCCTTAGCTAGCAGTCTACTACAAGTGAGAGAGAACAGTCACTCGTGGTCCCACTTTGGACTCTTATTTCTCATTAATAGTTGTTTCTTATTAACAGTTGTCAGGAACAGAAGAAAAAACAAAAAAAAACATTTTGGAAATTTAATCACACCATCACTTTCTGGAATATTGTGATAACCTATTTTAAAGGCAAAGTCAGAGCACTAGGCAACTTCAGGAACAACAAAAAGATTATTTATTCAAGGAATCCATGTGACATCCTCTTTGGGATCAATTTCATCCTATAAAGTAAACTGAGTTCTTCATATATTGAGCTCAGATGCTTTCAGCAACAATGGATGATGTCCCATTTACAGGGGGAAAAGCCCCCAGCAGTCTTACTTGCCATGTCTTCATTTCTACAACCTCCAGAGGAGAAAGGATTCTGCTCTAGCGTGGAACATAAGATAGTAAAATACATATTCACAGCAAAGCCAAAATTGCTTTTGTAATAAAAATTTATCTTCTCTTTTTTATTTTGAGGGCTACTGCATGGGTAATCCATTATTAGTGGCTCACAGCCAGCAATGGGCTGTGAATCGAGCTGGTGAATAAATCAGCCTACATAGATAAAGACTCAGAATACTGAGTACGTGAGTATGCAAGAGAGGCTCCAAACAATGACAATTTTTCTGTTTCTCTAGTGTAGATGCTTTATTGATGGATGACCCCATTCCTTCAATGTCCATTGGGGAACTTTGTATAACTGTTTGAACATTCATTTGAACTTTATTTATCTGACCAGCAATATGGGACCTGAAGAAAATACTACTTCCTTGCATAATCCAAGACTAGCAATGTATCTTCCAGGAGGTTGAAGTAAGATATATCCACTGCTAAATGTGCTGCTTTCATAGCTGCACTGCTCCTTGAGAATGGGGAGAGGCAACCCCCTCTCTTCTTTCTTTGTTTTACAGTCTGTCTTTAACAGTAAAGTTGCAAAAATACTCAAGCTCAGACTTTCAGCACATTGAAAGGTTTCTCCAAAACTTTTACCTGATGATGATCCAGAAATATTTGTTAGTGCTAGGTGATGGATGTATCCCCTTGACATTACTTGGCAGAGGATTGGAGGAAAAGATATCTGAGGTCTTTCCATCAATCTAAGTTGACATTTGAAGGTTATATAAAGGCAGCAAGACCCCAATAACTCCAAATCACAGGTGATCTTCCTTCTTTTACATTAGGAGGCATCCTAAAAAGAACCTATTCCTTCGGTTGCAAAGAACATTGTCTTCTCCAGATCTCTCTTCAAAAATAGAGACAATTTGTTGGGAACAGAACTACTGCTTTGCTGTGCTGATGTCAGATGCACAAACTTGACAACAAAACTAAATCATGTTCTCAAGTGCACATGGCACCAACAGTCTGCAGACTGAGAATTTGCAGCCACTGCTAATGAGGAGACTGCAGGACATCAAGTGCATGATCTTCAATATGCAGGTCTGAGATTGGGAAACTACCAACCACTGCTTTTTGCTGTCTCCAAAGGTATCATGTAGCTGTTACAGCACAGAGGGTGTCAGATGAGAGTGGTAGAAAGACATAGTGCTTGCCACTTCGGACTGTGAAAATTCTTGCCATCCCACGTTAGCCAAAATCTTTGTTACCACTCCACTGGGAAATAATAGAAAGACCTAATCTTGATAGTGCAATTTTTGCAGAAATCTCAGGGAGGGGGGAAGCAAACGAAAAAACACCTGTAGTCTGTCCATTCCACTCACTTTAAAGCATATGTGATTGCTAAAAGTAATTTGGACTGTGCCTCACCTAGACCAAAAGCTAATTTGAGTGGAAATTCAGAAAAATCAGTAACATGCCTGGCATTGCCTAGGAAAGAATTTTGTCCAGCAGCTAAAGAAAAAGGTATTTTTATGACAAACACAGCTCGGGTGGTTTTTTGCCTTTGTTTCCAGTGGCAGGAATTTTCCATGTGTCTCTTTACTCTTCTTACTCCATAGACTGGTAATATCTGTATTATTTTTCCTCCTTTTAGATGAGACATAGACTTCTGCATTTGAATATTTGGGGAGGAATGTCAGTGGGGCCTGATGTTTTACCTTATGCTATCATGAGAGCTTTAAGAAGCTGCTGTGGTTGTTAGTGCTGCTTCTGCGTGGGGAACAGCAGAACTTCATTTAGAGGTTTAGGCAGACAGTGTATTAAACTGTTGAAATGTTTGTGCCAGTGACAGAGGATTTTCCTTTCATTCAGTTTGACAGCATCTGACCATCTTCAATACAGAATGGTGTAATACCACTAATTTTACAGCCAGAGACTGTTCTCAAGCTGTCTTAGAAGATTTCAGATTTTTTCTCAACAGAAGCATGTTGAAGTTTTTTCCATTTTTTGACCATTTATCTGCTACAATGTGAACATTTGCTTCTGCTTCATGTTTCTCTGTCTGGTAAGCAGCTTTTAGGTTTGCCTTTTTTTTTTTTTTCCTCCAATCCTTGTGCATAATATTCTGTGTATACTGAAATACCCAACAAAACNAGAACTGCACACAGGACTCCCGGTAGATTTTTGTCTATTTGCTAATTTTAACTGAAGTTTCACAGAATCATAGAATCAACCAGGTTGGATCATCCAGTCCAACCTATCCAAGATCCAAGATCACCCAGTCCAACGTATCACCCAGCCCTATCCATAATTGAAAGATAACAATATTTACTACAACATAGATTTTTTTTTTCTTGGTGTCTGCCACCATAAGCAATTTATGTATTTTTAATATGTTTGACTGTAGTTGTGAAAACAATCAGAGAAGAGAGGACAGAACAAATACACACAATAAGAAATATGCTAGATTATAAGGCTGCAGTCTAATGATACCGTAAAGGCATCAGTTCTCTGATGTTGCCTGTGTCTCAGAAGCAAACTATCCAGAACAGCTGCTGTATTCCTACAAAGACTAAGGATGGTCCTGCCTTTTGGATGACACCCTTTGGAACCAAAAGCCTTCATGACCACAATCACTGGCACTGCTACTGTCAAAGTAAATCACCCATTCACCAACTCATGGAAGAATGTAGGATGATAATATAAAACCAAGACCACTTTTCATAGTCCAGTAGGATTTAGGACTTTGGTGCTGGATACAAGAAACCAGCAAAGCTTAGCTGTGGGTCATACCTGGCATCATTTTAGGGTCACTTTGCTTATTGAAAATTGCTCCTGATTTGTACAAGCACATTCTCTATGGTTTTCACTTGGCAAATACCTCATAATCTTTCTGCATCCCTGTCGGAAGAAATATTAATTCTCAAAATATTACAATATAAAAATAAGTATAGAAGTAGTGTCATAACTCTTTTTGAAGCCTCTTATATTTCTACAACATTGGAATAGAATTATGCCTGCATTACAAGCCAGATTTCAGGGCCATGACCACAGCCATAGTGTTCTGTGGTCAGAACATTTTTAGCCAAACACTTATAATCTAGTTTCTCTTACCAATTTAGTTATCACAAATAGTTGTTTTTGTGAAAGTGACATAAAACTGAGTGGAAGTGTGTTGTTGACATTTTAGCCTACATAAACTAGCAGAGGATAGACCCAATATGGAGTTGACATCTGATATTTACAGTATAGAAAGAACTTGTTACAACCTTTTCCTGTCCCATGAGAGACCTCTCCCTGAGGCAAGTCTACAGTTTTCTGCAGTCAAAAATGGCACACCTTGCTATGAACGGACTCTTGCTTCAGGGCTGTGGACTCTTCTCTCTGCTTTTGCTACCTCTATCTTGTAGCATTTCTTTAAAGGTCATTCATTGTTATTACATCCCAAAAGCCCCCAGTCTCTTCCCCCTTGCTCCTACAGTCTCCAGTGAAATTTGAACCAGTATTAACACCTCCCAGCAGGACTACTGTATTCCTGTTCCTCACTGGCTGCAGTACTTCAAGGCAATTTTCCCTCAAAATGTTGTCAGAACACCCTTGTCCTCCACAAGTGCAAGGATGTACCACGGATCACAAAGGTGGGCAAAACTGGCACATGGTACATGCAGGTGCAACATCATCTTTACAGTATCATCAAGTGACCCCTCAAATGGGAGGTAATTATCATCAGCACTGTTGCCATTATCAGGGCATTTTCATTAATTTATCAGTTTTATTTCTGCCTCTGGTCTCTCTTCATAAATATTTTCTTTCCTTGCTAAAATTATCTTTTAAATTTATGCTGAGTAGTAAGTAAGACAACGTGTTTATCATAAATAATTTAACAATGTAAAATAGTTGATAAAACTCATGAGGAAATGAGTTATTTACATAACTAAACTTTCTAAGAGATACAAAGTTGACAATAATACTTGCTTTATCATCATAAAACTTCATCATTTTTGTCATGGGCCAGGTCTCCATTGTGCCAAGTGCTATATACTACATGCTGCGTAAGCAAAGAACAAAAACATAGCTCCTGCCCTAGACAGCTTACCATCTGCAAGACAACAGAGGAATATAGACAGATGGAGAGGTATTGAAGGTGACAGGATGATTGTGATCATTGTGGTAGGCAGTAGTCAGAGCAGAACAACAACACTGTTGTCAAGTTTTTAATATGCATCACAAAAAAGAAAGGTTTTAGGGAAAACAACTCTCCTAAGCACTAGAACATAGCAGTGACTTGCCATTTATTTCTACATTTTTAACCCAAACTCTCCTTTTGCTCTCTACAAACTCTTAAGTTCTCTCTGAATAAAAAATTGTATTAAAACATTTACAAAATAATCATAGAATCATAG
>WBNM01044894.1:45809-62562 GCA_013399055.1 Ramphastos sulfuratus | reverse complement strand
ACACACACACACACACATATATATATACACACACACACACACACACACACACACACATATATATATATATATACACACATATATATATATATACACACACACACATATATATATATACACATTTATACACCTTGACTTACAAAGACATTTTTGAAACTTCATGGTCTTTGGTGGAGGGACAACGCATCAGCTGGCTTCTCCAAGTTCTGTTTCCACTCTCCTAAACATACTCTCTATTTACAGGACAATTTCAGCATTGCAATGTGAGATGTTCTGCAAACTTGTGTATTTGTGTCTTAGAAATAAGCAGAGGCTAGCATAGTTTGTCTATGACATGAGAGGTGTGCCAGGGGAGGTTTAGGCTCGAGGTGAGGAGAAAATTCTTCACTGAGAGAGTCATTCCCCACTGGAATGGGCTGCCCAGGGAGGTGGTGGAGTCACCGTCCCTGGGGGTGTTCAAGGCACGTTTGGATGTGGCACTTGGTGCCATGGTCTAGTCCTGAGGTCTGTGGTAATGGGTTGGACTTGATGATCTTTGAGGTCTCTTCCAACCTTGCTATACTGTGTGATACTGTGTGATACTGTGAGATAGTACCTATGATTGTACAATGCAGAACCCTTTTATAAGCAATAATATAATGGAAAATATGACACCACATATTTTTTAATTAAGACCAGTATCATTAAGCAGTAAAGTGAAAAAGTACATGCAGTATCCCTGCACAGCAACTTGATGTTATCTGTGTGGCCTTTTACATGAGTCAGAAGGGAAACCAGAACATTAACAAATAGCTTCTATTCTCACAGCTTGTAGCAGGGAAAGAATAACAAGTTGCATAAATGGAAGCAGAAATATTAGATTCTGTTATTCTCCTCCCCCCCCCCNNNCCGCCCCCACCTCTGTCCCCCACTCTTTTAAGTGTTATTAGTAACAGAGATAAGTAAAAATACTGTAAAGGTTTAGTGTCCTGTTACTGGCTAATTCCTGTGTCTACCTCAGTTACTGAGATTTTACAACCAGCTATAAGAAGATTACTTAATATCCTTCTCAATTACCACAAGGAGTATTTTTAAAGTGACTCTAACAGGTGCTGCAGGTCCATATTTTTACTTGCCTTTTGGAGTTATATTCTCTTACAGAGTTGGGGCTTAGGGAGTGTTTTTAAAAATAATTATTTTTTTCAGGTATTGTAAGAAGCCAAACTGGCCTGGTGAGTTTGATACTTACACTCATTGGTCAGGAGAGAAATGCTTATTAAAACAGATTTGGTTTTTTTTTTCCCACTCTGTGACACACTAAGTTGCTTTATGTTAGGGATTCCCAGCATAGGAGTAAAAGAAAAACAAAAAAAGTTATGTCATGACAGTTATTTCTTTAAAACAGGTAAGAGTCATCCTGCTGTTACCAGTATGACTAACTCTGTATCCTGCCAGTCCCAATAGTACAAGCAAATAAGACAACTCCATTGTATCAGGGACTTCTGACCAGCACTAAAACCTGATGAAACCAGTTGGATAATGTTTTTTTTTTAAACAAAACATTAAAACAAAACATTAAAACAAATTCAGATACTCATAATGACACACTGTGATGGGTATTATGCATACAAATAGACACAGATATATACATGGATACAAAACCCACTTAATGGAGTTTTTAATAAAGAGATGAGCAATCACTATAGAGCTGGCCAGTTTGTTGCTTCCTGGCAAATAGAATTGACTTTTGAGCTCATATTTGCCTATAAGATATATTACTTAGAGATCTGTGGCAACAGGCTGATCAACTTACCTTTTGTAAGTTATTTATAGATGTCCACTAATAAAAGTATACTTCTGTATCTCTAGGACAGAACTATTGAGTATAAAGTCTGCCTTGCCACTGGCCCAAAAATAATGCATGTGGCTCCTGATGAAATTTCAGTTATGTCCAATTAGCTTTTAATTGGGTTTTATGCCATGCATACCATATGGCCAGAAATGCAGTACATTGTCATTTGCTGACTTTAGAGAGCTTTTTTTCATTTAATTAAACAGGATAGCTCACTAATGCAAGTACTGCCCATTGTGCATGAGGAATCTAAAATGATAAGTTACAAATAAAGACATTTCTGGAAATTGAGACAAATTGTTTTGAAAGATGGGCTCCCATTTCCAAATATTTTGTGGTTTTGCTTTTCTGACAGCAACAGGTGAGAGTATGCAGACAAACATACTAATTTCTGCTCAAAAGCTCATGCAGTTTGCATTGGACTGTTTGATTAATATCTCTCTACTCAAATGCCTGTTGTTTTTTTAGTCTTGTACTTATATTAGAAAACAAAATAGTGATAGCTTGAATCTATTTGACAAAGATTTTGTACTTTAAAGGATCCTGGCCCAGAATGTAAGGGTCTTGTTCACTCAGTTTTTCTTTGACCAGTTTATAGAATCAAAGAATTGTTTCGGTGGAAAAAGACCTTTAAGATCATTGAATCCAAACATTATCTAACTTTTCCAAGTCTGGTGCTAAACCATGTCCCATAGCACCAGATCTACATGTCTTTCAAACACCTGCAAGGATGGGGATTCAACCACTTCCCTGGGGAGCCTATTCCAGTGTTTGATAACCCTTTCAGTGAAGAAGTTTCTTCTACTGTCCAAACCTCCATTGAGTGCAACTTGAGGCCATTTCCTTTTGTCCTATCACTACTTACTAGGAAGAACAGAGCAATATACACCTCACTACAACTTCCTTTCAGGCCCCCAGCCTCCAGGTGATTTCAGGTGAAATACAAAGGATGATCATATTTTTGATCTGGTATCTTTAATTTCCTTTCTACTGCCCCTGAACCCCAAACTGTTTAGTGTCAGAGAGCTGAGTCTATGTCCAATATCAGAAGAGAACTATCAACTAAACCAAAAGAGCAAAAAGATCTAATATAAAAATAGGCATTTTAGCACAAATTTCTTTTGCAAAATCATGTGAAATACTTAACTTTCAGGCCAGTGCAGAACAAAATCTCTAACAGAAGCCTGAATCTCAAAAAAAAAAAAAGCCGCAAGCTCTGGCTTGGGCATGCTGCAAGTATCATTTTGTATTGCCAAATATAAAACCCTGGAATGTCCCCAAAGTGGTCTGTGAATGTGTAATTGCTTTCTTAATTTACCAGAAACAAGGCCAGTAGACCTGGGCATGCCAAGAAAAAGCAACAAGACGTGTGAACTGCATTACCTGGTGGTGCCAACTATATCTTTGTTTAAGAGGCTTGCAACTGCATGTTTTCTAATGTAAAAATGCTTAATCGTGCAGTCTATTTACAGAGCAAACTAGAAATATTTCAGCTATGTTCATCATTAAATTAGTCATTCAGATGTATGGATCTTCCAGGAAAACTGCATTTTGCACTTATTTCAAGGGGTCCACATCTAAAACTGTCAGCAGAGTGCTTGCAATGCTCTCCCAAAACCTGATAACCCCTGCCAAAAAATAAAATAATAAAAAAAAAACTCCTCAGAGAGATGCCAGCAACATTTCCATCACTGGGGCCCCATAAACTAGGATTACCCATTTAGGGAGTTAAACAGGAGCAATTGTTGCTACATCTGTCTTAGAATAAGCACTCCCCCAACTCCCCCCGCAGTGGCTCTGACAGCATGAGAGCATTATTTCTCAGTGCCACCTTCTACCATTGCCTTATGAAGAATTTATATGTTTTGAGCTTTCCTTCGTGGCAGGCGTCCAGCGGTGCTCTACTATAAACCTGCCACAAAGAATGAAAAAAGTGCAGTTTTCAGTTCAACTGGGGGCCCAGACTGATGAGCTCAGACAGGCCAAACCTCTAAAGGTTAGCGAGTCTGAACCACAGCTGATTCACCGAGCACCACCAAATTATGTACTACTAAGGAAGTAGCAAACATTTTTAAAGACTAATTACTCGAGAAGGTTGTGGAGGGTGATTAATAGGTCCAAATCCTTTATTGGAGTTCTCTTGAGGAACCCTAATGAAATAACAAATCCAGAGAGAAGACAAATTCTTTTCCTTTTTTGGCAAGTAGTTATTTAAGCCCAACAATGTTGCCAGCTGAATGCATCATTAAAGGGATGGCTTACTGTTGCACATCAAAACCCCCACTGTGATAAATGGCAAATAAAACACGCCTTTCATCCACACATCAAGGCAGATGATGATGAGCAGAGCAGGGCCAGTCTCCTTGGAGTTATGGAGCATTAACGGCCTGTAGGGGGCTCTCAAGGTCCTCTGCTGAGGTTCTTAACCCAGTTTAATGGGCTGCAGCTGGAGGTTTTCTAAGGTCACCGAGGTCTTTCTCAAAAGGACTAAACAAAAGGATCCTTCAGTCTAAGCGTGCATTTTTTCCCCTTTTCTATGGCCTTGCTGTTTCTATGCACTATCTACAGCCACAACTTTGCCTACATTATTTGTTTTAGCAAACAGATGTTAGAAAGCCACTGTTAAATATAAGTATCCTTTGTAAGGGTTCTTGTGAAAAGGAAAAAAAAAAAAAAAAACAAGAGAGAAAAAATCTGACCATTTAGAAATCTGAAAAGCTTGGAATAGAAATTAATGCTTTCAACATTTTCTGCCTACTGTCATCTTTGAGATGACTGCCACAGATACACGGAGCACAGGTGTCCTGTTTATATGTAGTTAGCTTATCTTAACCAGTTCCTAGAATGATGTGGGATACGCTGGAAAACAAATGTTCATTGATTGTCACTAGTTTGAAGCAGACTGTACTGCAGAACACACATCATATTTGATACATGAAGTGAATAGCAAACCACCTAGACAGGTTATTTATCAAAATGTTCACATTAAAAATCAAAATCAGCACACAAGTAAGTGCCATAGATGCATTAGAACACGAAGCCTGTTGCAAATTATATTTGCAGTTATATTTCGTGGAAATTAAACCTTTGTCTTGTGAGTTAATGACATATTTTAATTGCTTGTAGCCATGGGTTTCTTTCTTAAAAATAAGCTCTGTAGTGGAGGAAGGAAAATTATCCTTTCCTATTTGACAATAGGTGTATTTTAAACCCCCAGTTCTTGCTGTGAAAAACTGCATGCGTAATTTCACATGCATGCGTAATTTCAGAAGAAACAGATTATTACAGCAGCCTCAGTTTCTGGGTTGTTGGGGTTTTTTGTCTGTTTTTTTGTTTTTGTTTTTGTTTGTTTGTTTGGGGGGGTTTTTGTCTGTTTAAACTGAAAGGAAGAGTGCTCTAAAGTTAGGATAATTAGGTTTTCTTTAATTTCTACTAGAGTTCTGTTATAGAAGAAGGTCATACCCCATAACCCTTGATGACACCTTCTGGCATTACCAAATTTGTTTGTTTGCCTTTTCAGGAAAAAAAAAAAAAGATGGTTTTATATTTTACTACCTTTACTTCATATTCTTGTTTCCTTTCCTTGTAGTACTTACCTTGTAGTACTAGCATGGCTTTAGCTAGAATAAAAGTTATACCCTATAACCTTATGCCCTATTTGTGGCTCAGTATGTAGCAACACAACTGTGGAAGTATCCTTCTAATTTTTCTTTCTTACCAGGTCTCTGAGTAAGTCATTCCAAGTGCTAGTTGGTTCTGTTCTCCTTAACTGCAGCAGCTGTTACTATTGAGTTTCTGAAGCTGTTTTCTGTGACTGTGCAGTAACTAGTGGAAAGAAAACATGGGATAGGAAGACAATTGTAGGTAGCAACAAGAAGCAATGACAGTCTCACCAGGTGGTACAGATTACAAATCTCAAGGCTGCTGAATGATATTTAGAAAATATTCTCAAGTGTTCTCAAGTATTCCCAGATTTGTAGAGTTTACACTTTTTTTTCCCCCTTGGCTTTAAGTCAGCCAAGGGTGGAGAACCATTGCTCTCCACACTAATGACATTCAGAGAAAAGAAACCTTATAACCCAAAAGGTTATAAAGCAGGTATGTTTATTAAGCGTGCTGGTGGACAGAAGATTTCTCCACCAAAGAACATGCACACCCCGGGTCCCAGCCTTATGGTTTATATGTTGTTACTTATTACATACTCATGAGAGATCCAGGGAAGGTTTATGCATATACAAAGTACTTTTGAGAAGTGTTTTACGTCTGCCCACCAAGGTCCTTATCTTTTACGCGGGCACAGTGCTACCCTGGTGATGTTCTCTGGGGTCCTAGGGATGAAGGTGACAGCCTTCCTTATGCTGCCCTCTTGGTTGCAAAATGTGCTGAGCTGTATAGCTTATCACTGAGCTCAAACTGCTAAGTCTGTTCTGGCCAGTTCCAGGGTCTCTGTAGGCATCTTTGCTTCCTTATCTTGATGTCTCTGGTTGTCAAGGTCTCTCTAAGAGTCATTGTTTCCTTATATTAATGCCTCCGGGTGGGTAGATATTTCACAGCTCGTCCTTCCTTAGTTTTAGGTACCCAGATACGTACCATTATAAGATTGCAGAAGTATTTCTACTTCTAAACCCCATCACTAAAAGTCTGTGGTTAGCAAGAACTGTACCTGTTGAGAATGGAACAGTAAGGCACAGTACAAGCACTGTTCCTTTGGAATCTGTAAGTACTTACAAAGTGGTACCATTAAGAGGTTTTTCTGTTGTAAGTGTGCTATATTGCAGAAGTTTCTTCAAAAGCTCTAATCTCCTACAGCGATGGAAGCTGTAAATTCTTTTAGGCAGGTTCTGTAGATGTCCACATCTACAGGGAAACAGGAGATCTTTTCCATCTACCATTCTCATGAACTGTACAGCACATGCCAGTGCTGGATCCTGGAAGAGAGACAGGCAGCAGCTAAAAGTCTGTGAAAGTGTTACAGTGTATTTGGGGCTTCCTGCATGTACTTTTTTTTTTTTTTTTTTTTAAGGACGTCAGAGATATAGAAGGATCTTGAAGACTTCACATGTTTTTTTCAGGATTTTCTTCTGTCTCTGGCCCTAACAGATCATATTCTGACAACCAAAAGCCACACATCTGAAATTCCTCAAAGTATTGCAAACCAGCTCCATGTCCTTCAAACTATCTGCAGATGTGCAGTGTGATTTGTTCCGTTCATGCCCAGAAGATTCGACATGTCCTAAAAAATTGGGGTCTATTGTGCACCTGTAGAAGATATATGCAAATAGGTTTCCAGACCAGATGTACTAAGATGCCACACACTGACGGTGAGAAGGGTCCCATGGGAAATTCAGACTCTGCAGAGCATTGTTCTGAAGGATGTTTCAGCCTTTGGTGTTTCAAACACTACACCTCCATGTAATTTTCTCTAAGCATATTTTTTTTTAAGCATCAGTAGTCCCCATGTGCCATAGGATGAACCAGCAGGGAAAATGACTTGTCTGGCTGAACAGGGAGCTTTTACTGGGACTTAGAAAGAGGAGAGTTTACTACCTCTGGGCAAAAAGGCAGGCTACTCAAAAAGAGTACAGGGATTAAGCTAAGTCATGCAGAAAGAACATTAGGAAGGCAAAAGCCCAGGTAGAACTCAGTCTGGTCACTGCTGTAAGAGATAATAGAAAGGCTTTTTTTTACAAATACATTAACAACAAAAAGAGAGCCAAGGAGAATCTCCATCCCTTATTGGTTGCAAGGGGGAATATTTCCACCAAGGATGAGAGAAAGGCTGCCTTCTTTGCCTCAGTTTTTAACAGCCAGACCAGTTATCCTCAAGGTATTCAGTCCTCTGAACTGGAAGATAGGGATGGAGATCAGAACAATCCACTCATAATCCAGGAGGAAGTAATTAATGACCTACCATGCCAGCTTGACACACACAAGTCTGTGGGGCTGGATGAGATCCACTTGAGAGAGCTGTCAGAGGAGACTGCCAAGCTGCTCTCCATCATTTACAAGCAGTCCTGGTTAACAGGGGAAGACCCAGACAACTGCAGGTTTTCCAGTATGATGCCCATCTACAAGAAGACCTGGAAGGAGGATTCACGGAACTGCAGGTGTGTCAGCCTGATGTTGGTACCAGGGAAGGTTATGGAGTGGGTGCACTCACAGGCCAAGTATAGGACAACCAGGAGATCAGGCCCAGGCACCATGGGTTTATGAAGGGCAGGTGCTGTCTGACCAAGCAACTTGATCTCCTGTGACCAGGTGATCAACCCAGTATGAAGGAAAGGTTGTGGATGTTTGTAGTGGGCTTGGAGTTACCTGTCCCCCCACACAACAACTTCACCCAGACTAGACTCAGCCAGCTGGAAGTTAGGGAATGAAGCTTTATATTCACAGCCTAGCACAATATACAAACAGATATTTACAATATATTACAGATATTTCCAGCTAGATAAAAAAATATACAAGTGAAAAGTAATCCAGAAACACAATACCCCTCCCAGAAATCAGAGTCCCCAGGAGGGGTTTCCAACCACCCTTCCATCTTCTTTCCACCCCCTACTCTTATCCCAGAATCTGTCTTACGTGGAAGGTGAGTTGGAAGGATCAGCAAGATTAGTTGGGTTGCACAGATNATGAGTTGGGTTACACAGCAGAAGCCCAGGGAGAAGAACACAGACACCAAACTCCAACAGATAGAGACTGTGTCTTATTTATGTTTGTGTCCTTGCTTTTATACATCTCAGCAAACCTATGAGTGAAGTAGACCCTCTTCACAGCCTATAATCTATTTTTTTTTCATTAAAATATTCCAATTAGCCTCAAACCAGCACAATGTTGCATACCTGGACATTGACAAAGCACTTGACAGAGTCTTCCACAGCATTCTGCTGGAGTAGCTGGTGGCCCATGGCTTAGACAGGTGCAGTCTTCGCTGGGTTAAAAACTGGCTGGATGTCTGAGCCCAACAAGTTGTGGTAAACTGAGAAATTAAGTTGATGTTCCCCAGGACTTGTTGCTGGGACTGGTCCTGTTTAACATCTTTATCAATGCTTTAGATGAAAAGATTGACTGAACCCTCAGTAAATTTGCAGGATTGTTGATTTGCTTGAGAGTAGAAAGGCTCTCCACAGAGATCTGGATAGGTTGGATCAGTGGGCTAAGGTCAGAGGTTTGAGGCCAAGTGCTGGGTCCTCCACTTCAGTTGTGACAATTCCAGATGCTACAGGCTTAAGGACAAGTGGCCGGAAAGCTTTCTGGAAGAAAAGGACCTGGAGATCTTGGCTGACAACCAGATGAAGGTAAGCCAGCAATGTATTCAGGTGGCCAGGAAGGCCATCAGCATCTTGGTCTGTATAAAAAATGGCATGGCCAGCAGGAGTAAAGAAATGTGTCCCTGTACTCAGCACTGGTGAGACCACACCTCAAGTAAGTACTGTGTCCAGTTTTGGGAACCACAGTGTAAGAAAGACATTAAGATGCGTGAGTGGGTGCAGAGAAGGGCAACAAAGGTAGTGAGGGATTTGGAGAGGATGTCTGATGAGGACATATTGAGGGAGCTAGGATTGTTTATCCTGAAGAAGAGGAGGCTGAGAGGAAACTTTATTGCTCTCTACAGATATCTGACTGAAAAGGGGTTGTAGTGAGCCTAGTGTTGGCCTCTTCTCCCAAGTAACTAATGACAGGATAAGAGGTAATGACTTCAAGCTGCACCACGGGAAGTTTAGATTGGATATTAGGAACAAATTCTTTATTGAAGGAATGGTGAGGCATTGCAACAGGCTGCCTAGGGAGGTGGTGGAGTCACCATCCCTGGAGGTGTTAAAAAAATTAATAGTTGTGGCACTTTGGGACATGGTCTATGGTCATGGAGGTATTGGGTAGAAGGTTGGACTTCATGACCTTAGAGGTGTTTTCCAACCTTAATGATGATATGATTTTGTGATTCTAGTCATCAGTGAGGTCCTAACAATATGAAGATGCCTGATATCTGTAGTATTGCTATACTTTTATGGAGCTGTAAGGGGCAGAGGTGTTCAAATTATGACATTTCTGTTTCCATTCAATGGGCATTGCCAAGTGCTTTATTGGGCACTAAACAACAGAAAAACAACTATTGCTTCCAGGAAGCATTTTCTCTTCAGAGAATATGACTATAGAGGTTGGATGTGATTTTAAATGTCGATCCAATGCGTTGCTCAAACTACAGGCCAAGATGCTTAGTTTGGTCTTGAAAATTTCCGAGACTGAACAGCTTCTCTTCCAATGTTCAGATGTTCTTGTGGACAAAAAAAAAAATCTGTTTATGTCAGGTCAGAGACTCCAAAATAATTTTATGATTATTGTCTTATATCTTCCTCTTGTTTACCATATTAAAGAGCCCAGCTTCACTTTCTTGTTAACATCTTGTTTAATAATTGGAGGCTTCTGTTTGCTCTCCCTGAAGCCATCTGTGTTCCAGGCTTGAAAACCCAAATCCCTCAGCGTCTTCTCATAAAGCAATTGCTCCAGCTCCACGGCATCTCGATGTCCCATCACTCAACTCCAGTTTGCTAATCTTTTGTGCACTGGGGATCCAGGACTGGACATGACTTTCCAGATATACCTAACAAATGTAGAGTCAGAGGGATGATCCCATCAGAAATACGTGGTGTTTATCTTCTGCCAGAACACACTGGTTCATGCTCATCCATCTATTGTCAAGGTAAATCTAGGGTTGACTGCTCCCTGAGGGATGGGATGCTGGAAGCTGAGCTCAGTGCCAGGGCTTGCAGGGCAAGGCATCTCCAGCCACTGTCCATCCCACATTACTGAAGTGAGGTGAACGGGGCAAGTCTGGAAATGGTAATCAGCATCAAATACAGCCTAGTGGTGGCCAGAAAGGGCCATAATGACAAGGCAGATCCCAGGACAAGCTAGGAAGTCAATTGGGGCTTAACTGGATCGTTCACTGGGTCAGGTTCAGCAGGGCTGTGAACAGGCACAGGCAGTGCTGTAGCACGGCTGAAACCATAGGTCAGACAGGGGCCAAGAGCGAGAATAGCTCCCAAGGGAAGCAGAGGGGAACCCCTGCTGTGATATTCTGCATGTCCTCCACAGCAGCTCTGCTCAGCCATTTGGCCTTGAATGCAGCTGTTCCTGACAGCCAAACCCCAGAAGTGCTGGGTAGCATGTCCAGGGTGCTGACAACTGCCTGGTGAAGCCCCAGGTCCTTTTCAGCAGAGCCGCTCCCAACCAGCCAGTCTTAGTTTGTACAGTTGCAGTGCATTTTTACATCCCACATACACAGATTCAGATTTCCCCTTGCTGAATTTCATAGGGTTCCTGCTATGCCAGTCTGGATAAGTCCTTCCAGATGGTGGCCCCATGGGACACTTTAGTGTCATCCACGGACTGCACAAGGGTGAATTCCATCTCTTCCATACCTGTGGCAAAGATTTTACAACTGAGAAATACTCCTGAGGAGGTTCATTTCTAACTGACCTTGAAATGTGAACCCTCAGTTCTGCAGTCTTACTGATCTTCGGGTTCACTTGCTGAACTCATGTTCAATAGACAACCTATCCATCCAAACCATAACATCCCAACTCAGATAAAATAGTAATGTTAGCTAATGCCTTGCTCAAGTTGAGTTAGTGACATCTGGCAGTTTCTCTAAATCTACAGAACAGTTTTGTCACAGCAGTCTATCATCATATTGTAATGTCTTTGATGTTACTAATCCTAGGTAACACTAAACAATTTTTGTTTCTTACTTGACCTCTTTGGACACTTGACAAAAGATTTACCTAATGGCTCCTCAATCACTTTTGGCCAGGTTATGTGTGTTTTATGCTGTGTCTGAGCTGACAAGGACTGTGTAGAAAGGGATTTCATCGTTTAAATGACATTAATCACAGAATCACAGAATGTCAGGGGCTGGAAGGGACCTGGACAGATCATCTAGTCCAACCCCTCTGCCAAAGCAGAATCACCTATACCAGATCACACAGGAACACATCCAGGTGGGTTTTGAATACCTCCAGAGAGGGAGATATGTCACTGACTGCACTTAGAGAAGGTGATTCTTGTCTGAAGAAACTGCAAAAAGTGAATAATATTTGCACATAGCCAAGAGAATGTCTAATGTATAGTGATCATATAAAACTATAATAGATCCATAAAATAATGTTCCAANATGATCCTTGAGGTCTCCTTTCAATCTTACCATTCTATGATTCTATAATTCTATGATCATGCTACTTCTGCCTTCAGTGGTTTGGGAGGTGTTATAGGGAAATATACATTGCCACACAGATGGCTTTGCTAGGTTGTCTTCAGAACCAAAAACACTGACAGCACTGAGTCCTCAGTCCCTAGCCTCGTATCCTTCAGGCAGGAATCCAATGAAACCTTGTCAAAATGCACATGTATTGGATGAAGTGTTTGGGTTCAACAAATCATCATATTCCAATGACTTTCTTTTAAACTGGAAAATTCTCAGCAGTTCTGCTGGTGAGCACTACCAGTTTGCACGGGGTAGCTTCCAACACATTGTCAAGATTGCTGAAGTGTGCTTGATAAGGAGTTTCAAGAAACTGCCACTTTGTTTTGTTTTTTTTTTCAAAGCAACATCCAATCCCATTAAAACATAACAGATTTGATAGAATATATGGAAGTACAGATTCACATTTGCCTTTAGCAAGGATTTCTATAGACAAAAATTGAGCATGTTTGACACTAAGTTACTTTGGGTAGAGTACAGAACACGTCTTTTGATGCAAGCAGAAGTATATCACACAGACACTGGATTATTTTACTACAATATAAACCGATTTTTTAAAGGCACAAAACACTAGCAATTCCTATATGTATTTGGACTAATATTTCAATTAAATACTGAGTGATTATGATTCCTGGAACTTATTAGTCATAATTCCTACCAAAGTGTAGTAAGAGTTCAAAACCCAAATCTCTGCCACTTTTAAATTTTAACTCAGCTGCGAGTTCAGTGCACTTTTCAAATGATGATACAGTCTGGCAGTGGCTTTCAGTAGTTCCTTTACTTTGCTTTTGTCCTATGAAAGCAACCACATAGCTCTCTTTTCAGAAAAATTCAAATAGCGAGCTGGGTGTCCATGTGAATGCTATTAATGTGGTCAATTTCAATGCCATAAAGTTTTCTGCTTGTAGCACAGCACCAGATCAGTGCCTGCCTGGCTACAACCTCCTTTCAGGTAGTTGTAGAGAGCAGTAAGGTCTGCCCTGAGCCTCCTCTTCTCCAGGCTGAACACCCCCAGCTCCCTCAGCCTCTCCTTGTAGCGCTGTGCTCCAGGCCCCTCACCAGCCTTGTTGCCCCTCTCTGGACACGTTCAAGCACCTCAACATCTTTCTTAAACTGAGGGGCCCAGAACTGGACACAGTACTCAAGATGTGGCCTGACCAGTGCTGAGTACAGTGTCTCAGACACTCTGCCTTCAGAAGCTGACCTTGCAGAGGCAGAAAGAGTGAAGCTGTAGAATGAACAGCTAATGTCTAATAGCTGTATATGGCACAGCACATGTTTTTGCAATCAACTTGAAATTACTAGATGCTTTTAATAGTAAATATCTGTATATGACAGTCAGCTGGAACATCCTAATGGATGAGGTTGAATTCTTTTCTGCTTTCACCAGATTGAAGTGAATGAAAGACAAGCAGAGAGAAAGATATTTTATATTTGATTAAAAGTGGAAGATCCCTTATTGGATGATTTTAAAACATTGAAAAATCTCTTGTGACTAATACAATTTCTTTGAGAAAAATTAGGACAAACTCATTATTGCTAGAGAATTCCTTAGATGATTCTGTAAGAGAGCAGTCCATTTGCTGATTCATAGGGCAAGCTTTGGTTTAACCTCTTGACTGCTCTTTGGACATTCACATGAACACTAGGAGAGACCAAAAGACTACATGTTGCAGCTCTCACTCCTATAGGTCACATCATTCAAATCAATGGCCAGTCCATGCCTGTAGACCTCAGGGTAATGGGGGATGACTACAGTTGCAACACAGTTCAGATGTCCCAGTAAGAAAAATATGGCATTAAAGAATAATTCCCACATATTTTTCCTTGCTTTCATCTCAAACTTACTGGAAGTTTGAAAGAAAAATAGAATTTCCTTTTAAACAATCTTATTTCCATCTACCTTCCAACTTTTGGTTATTGACAGTGGCTCCAAAAAACTACACCATTCATAGAATCAGAGAATGGTAACAGTTGGAAGGGACTTCTTGAGATCATCTAGTCCAATCACCCTGCCAAAGCAGGATCATCAAGGGCAGACCACACAGGGACACATCCAGGTGAAAGTCTCTAGAGAAGGAAACTTCTCAACCTCTTTGGGCAGCCTGTTCCATTGCTCTGACACCCTCAAAGTAAAGAAGTTTTTCCTGTTGTTTAGGTGTTTTCATGTCCTCTCACCCTACATATATTTCTTTATTTAGCTTTCATTTGCCATTTTCACTTTATTAATGAAACAACTATTCTTGCTTAAAGTTATGGTAATTTCATCTCTATGGGGAAAAAAATTAAAATGGATGTTTAAGACTGAGTTTGTACACTACTTCTACCATTATTTTGAAAGGGGCATAAACAAAGATTACTCCAGATTTCAGTCAGCCAGAAAAAAAACAACCCAAAACCAAAAACCAAACCAAACTAACAAAAAAATAACACCAAAGTAAAAAATCAGAAGCATTAAACCAAACCAGAAAAAAAAGTGATTTGTGCACAATTTCTAAATACTATAATTTCAAGGTGCATTTACAGCATACTTGTGTGGTGTGATAGGAACAGATCTGGGTAGCTCCATGCTGGTTGTTACAACTATCCAACACAGGGCAATGCCTTTCAAAAAGACTAGCTTGTGCATGTGAGTTAGTATAGTCAATTTAGTCCAGCCCATATGCTTTGGTTAATTAACCCAAATTAGAGCTAATTAGTGAGCTATCTCAGGTGGAACAGTATCTTGCTGCAGCAATCTTGTTTCTGGTTCTGAATCTGGCTTGCTCTAAGGTGGCTCAGTGCTCTCTGCTGAGCTGCATAGTGTGAGCTTGCCCTAAATAACTTGCTCCAGGTTCAGCTGAGTACATTTCAGAGCCAGGAATAGAACTGCCATGAGTTGCTTTCATGACCTGCCTGAAACTATGCTATTGTTGGTTTTCTCAGAGTTCTTGATTTTATTTTTAAAAAGCCTTCAATTTTACAACTGAACAGCTCGAGGCATAAAAAGGTCAGTCAATGGCACTACTGGGAGTAACACCTGGTATCCTTTTGAGAGCCTGTTCCCAGCTCTTTGGCTCCAAGGGGTAGAATATGCAGCCTCCTTTAGACTCATTCCAGAAATGATCTATAAATACAACAGCGTCAGGTTTGTTTTGAGCCCACACATAAGGAGTTTATTTGAGGGCACACTCAGGCTGCCTTTTCACTTATGAAATAAATTCTCAAGCAGCTCTGCTGTGGCAGAGATTTTTTAGATATTCACCAGGTTATGCAGCGAGCAAGCAACATGTAATACTATCTCCAGAATGTGGTATTGCACAGATATGTAAGATATCGAGATCTCATTCTTCTTCATATGTATTTGTACACTTTGCTATTTTCTTCCTTTAAAGTAAATAGATAAATAAATGGATGAATGCTTTATTCTCTTCTTTACTGCCCTTTAAGAAAGGGGACAGGGACAGAAAGCATGAAAGGTTAGTGTGAGTCCCATTGCAACCACTGTTTGTTGATGCTTGTTGCTAAATGAAGTGTGAAGCAAGTTGTTAATGGACTTTCTTTTTTTTTTCTCCTGAAGGATTATCTTTTCACCTTTGTAATACAAGAATAATTCAAATACATATCACAATTGAGATCCAGAAATACACAGCTTTATGTATTCTGTTTCTGACCTCAATTGGACAAATGAGATTTATTTATAAGTTAAGGGTTAGCAGCCTGCATAGCATATTAGCTTTCATAACCGTTTTCCATTTTTACTAGATCCAAGATAGCTGATTGCTAAAGCCATACATTTATCTACATTACTTAAAGCACTGGGTAAGTAATCCTTTCACTGATGCACTTAAGAAAAATGTGGTCTTATTAATCTTCAAAAATAACAGGAACGAAAGCAGGTAGTAGTCATATTGTGTATTAAGGAGTAAGTTCTTATGGTGCCTGCATGATGAGATGCTTACAATATTATTTCTGAGTAGAAATTTTTTTAAGTTTAAGGATGATTTTTAAATTTAGGTCTATGCAAAACTCATCTAAACCAGCCTACAGCTACCTATTTTAATAATTTGCTAAACAGAGATGGACTATGAGCTTATGTCTTTTAAACACTATTTTATGCTGAAGTTCTGCTCCTGGCTATGCCAGAACATTGAAAGATCACACAATATAGTGACTCAAGTGAATCTGCCTGGAAGGTAAGAAACATAGTACGTGTAACTAATAAGTGAAGGAAGAAAATGATTTGGACAAATATAAAACAATTGAGCTGGCCTTAGTTTTATGCTTGCTTATAAAAAAGTTGTAGGGGGAAAAAATGGAAAACAGAGCAACAGATCAGCAACAGAGCAACTGTTCTGTGGAAAACAGAGCAACTGTAAAGTGAGGTTGCTACAGCTCTGTTGTGCTGATCTAGCTGGGTATTCTTCATTTATAAAAGAGCTGTTGCTTTTAGACAACAGAAATAGTAGATTTAATATATGTCTAATTCAGTAAAATGCTGTGATACTACTCAGCAAAAAGGATTAGTACTAAGGCATTTGACTCTGCCCCACATGACATCCTGGTCACCAAGCTGGGAAAACATGGACTTGATGGGTGGACTACTCGCTGGATAAGGAATTCTCTGGATGGTCGCATGCAGAGAGTGGTGATCAACAGCACAATGTCCACCTGGAGACCAG
>WBNM01044894.1:2705-42809 GCA_013399055.1 Ramphastos sulfuratus | reverse complement strand
CTAGTGGGAGGTGTCCCTGCCTATGGCAGGGGGTTGGAACTAGATGATCCTCGAGGTCTCCTTCCAACCTTACCATTCTATGATTCTATGATTCTATAAAGATACTGAAACTATGCGTACGTTGTAAATATTTTAAGATATACCTATGTAAGAGTCAGAAATTAAAACAACTTGAGAGTTTAAAAAGATTTTTTAACATATCTTAGCTTGAGGGTCCCAAAGAATTAATCCATCTTGTCCTCTCCTTCCTAGATCTAAATGATAAGTGATAATGGGAGGAAAAAAGTCTGAAACTATTGTTGTCATACAGACCCAACTCTTAATTAATGACACAGTGTTAACTGAGTTGTATATTTCACTTACAAGGGGTTCTGTGTTAGTATCTTTAAAGGAAAAACCTGCACTAAAAACTCATTGTTCTTTCTAAAATTTTTGGCTTACACTCCATATTTTCCCCACTCTGTACAATAATTTTCACAGAAAAGGACATTCTGATCACAGAGGTTTCACTGTAAATGAAAGATGAAGGCATTAACTGTAAAGGGTGTTAACATATTATTTGAAAGGACATGAATCAAAAAATAGACAAATGTTAGCTCTCTGGAGTTCTGTTACTACAACTTCTGGATAGAAGATAACAAAACCTAAAGGTTTGGTTTTATCATGAGACCTGAATTGGAGGAAAAAATTATTTTACAAGTCTTGATTTATGATCAATAATTTAAAACAAAACCTTTTAAAAAAAACCAAACAAAAAACCCAGACTGTAATACTGCTCTTTGCCATGTGTGTTCTCAGTACCCTTGCAAAGCAGTTTTTGAATGAGGCAGCTTCAAATAAAGCTCAGTCCTAACACTGGACAAAAATGTGCACTCTGAGTTGTGCATGTGAACTCTGCTCTCCAGATAAACACATGTCAAACTGAGGAAAATTTTCTGTGTTAATTTTTATTGACCTTCTAGAATAAGCAATTAAATGATTCTCTGTTATACAAGCTCACTGTCCACATTTCACAGGTCATGATCATAATTAAAATATTAAAAAATATACTACATATTATATAACAGGTGATTAATTTCTGGTGATGCCCAAGCAGTAATGTGACTGTGTTTGATAAATGAATGCACCATCTTATGAAATGAATACATTGTGTATTATGGGTTTGTTTTTTTTTTTTTGAGTAAATACACTTTTGGAAAAAGTAAATGTGAAAATAAACAAACTGAAGCTACAGACAAAATGCTCACCTCAATTTGTGTAGTGACACTTGCGTTCTGTACTCTTTGGCCAAGTAGTATACTGACAGAAATGTTGTCCTTATGTAAACTGGGAATACTTGTGGATTCAATTAAGATTAAGACTCTGGCCAGAATGGTTTTTTTTTTACTGGAATGTGAGAAGATTTAACAGCTCTATTAAAGTATTTGGAACAATAGTTTAAAAGTACATAACGATCTAGTATATACGTGAAAGTAGTATAAGTACTGACACAGTAAAGACGTGACACATAAATACTGAGAACACTCTGTTCAAGGACACTTGAGAATGTGGCATGCTGATTTTATAATAAAAGGTGATATAACATGAGAGAATTCTCTTTCCAGACTGTATATTGATGCAGCTGTTTAAGATGATCAACTCAAATCCAAACAAGAATTTGAGAAAACAAGTCTCGTAGAAGTTGAGTGTTGGTTATAGCTGTTCCAGCGTATTTGAAATGCAAAATCCCTGACTTTTGAGACAGCTTTGGGAGTTTGTTGGGACTTTTTATTCATTCACGAAACAGGGATCTGATTTATGACAGGCTTCTAGATATTAACACTCTAGAAATAATATGACCATTTTTGACAGAATAGTTGGCAGGCATTTGAGATATCAGAAAGAGGATAAAATACTATTATAATGTGACTTTTTTTTTTCTTTTTTAAAGCACATGATGTTTGAAGTAAGAATGTCAAAAGCCCAGTTCTGTACACACAAAAAGATGTAGACATGCAGAGATCAGTTCCAGTTTCTGAACATTCCATGTCATTCGTTCCTGGCTCACATAATGGTACTCCTCCAAAATTACTCAGTCCTCCTGCTCCTCCAGGTTTTTATGTTAGTGTCCTGGCTACTTTACTGCGCTTTCATTTACTGCAGTGATCTCAGAACGTGGATGAATGCAGTTAGCTGAGGAATCCTCTAAGAAAGAGTAGAACCTAATTCTTGTTTCAAATAAGGGAAGTGGTAAAATTCCCCCAACTTTAACAGTGTAGAAGCAGCACATAATTGTTTCTGCTAGTCTTTGAGAAATGTTCACACAGAACAATGAGAATAAGAAAAAGAAAAGTAATTAGCAGGTTTGATTTGAGTCAAAGAGCAGGGTTCACTCATTACAACATAGGAAAGATGTAGACTGACCACAATTAGCCATCCTATTGCAGTTTACGTCAGTGGAAGATTGGCTTTTGAGCACAGACGCTAGTAACATATATCCAAATAAAAATCCACATTGCAGCAGTAGGAGCAGGAGACAGAGAGGAACTCATAAGGTTAATTCTGACCACAACTCTCTCTCTGCTACTGTATGGAAAATATTTGTCTGGACATGATGGTAAAAGCACACTTGTCAGCTTCACAAAAATAACATTGTTTTCACACAGGTAAAGATTATTAAGGAATGTCTATTCAGGTCTGCAAAAATAGTAAAAGGAATTGTAGAACCATAGAATCATAGAATGGTAAGGTTGGAAGGGACCTCAAGGATCATCTAGTTACAACCCCCTGCCGTAGGCAGGGACACCTCCCACTAGTACAGGTCACTCAAGACCTCGTCCAACCTGGCCTTGAACACCTCCATACGCTTTC
Organism: Ramphastos sulfuratus; assembly: GCA_013399055.1. Lineage (NCBI taxonomy): Eukaryota > Metazoa > Chordata > Aves > Piciformes > Ramphastidae > Ramphastos > Ramphastos sulfuratus. Next base: position 39,959 of record WBNM01044894.1, on the reverse strand, counting down.
TGTTACGCTGATTTTTTATGTTTTGGTTATGTCAGTAAGGTCTCTTTTCAATGACTTTGAGCTTAATTTTGTAACTACTTAGTCGTTCGTATGCATGTTTAGAATGCAAATGGAATTGCATGCCTAATTTGTACATGCAGACAATTACCTTAATTGATCTACAGACAGGATAATTACAGCTGCAAATGTGCATAATTGGCTATGTCTGTGTACACAGTTATCCGATTTGTTCGTGCAACTGTAATAATTGTGCACGCATATACTACTGTGTCTAAATTATTTGGAAAATTTAGTCTTCTGTGATTTTTGTGATTCACTTTAATTTTATTACCTGATTAAAACAAGCACTGTGTAAAACAGTGAATATATATTACTAAAATATCTTGCATTGTTAAATATTAATCCTTTCTATATCACTATAGTCTCCGTATTCCAAGCATAATAGTTAAGTTGAGACCGTTGTTACAATGTTAGGTGTAATGTTAAAATGTTAAGTGTAATGTTAAAATGTTAGATGTAATGTTAAAATGTTAGGTAAAAACAATGTCAGGCTTTGCTTCTTCTTTAAACTGGGCAGCAATATACCGTCCTGGGCAGATGTTCATTAAGACTCCCCTGCACGTGTTTAATCTCCTGTGGAAACAATCTGAATTTTATAAACCTTGTTTCCCTACTAAAGAAACATCAATTATGATTTTTGCAAATGTCTTTCTCATTGATTTTAATTTCGGATTAATTCAAATGTGAGGACTAAAGCATAAACAATTTTCAATTAATTTGTAGTAGTATGACAAGTTAGGTGGAAAATCTTTAGGCTCACTTTTTTAGTTTGTTTTGTTTTGTTTTGTTTTGTATATTCTAAATTATCATAAAAAAGAGTCTAAGACATTTGAAATCATATCCACTAGGCTGATTTTTTGCTTTGCAAGTTTTCAGAACTACTAAATGCATTCTCAGTGTAACATCTTTTTGCTAACATTGCTGTTTTTATTCTCATGGTGCTTTTCTCCTTTTGTCTAAACTGAGATACACTTTAAATATTGCAATCTCATTCGAATGTAAACTAATTCAAAGGTATTACTCTGTAAAACTTTATGTGTTGTGTAGTGTTTAGAAAGTGTGGTGAAAAGATTACTAGACATTTTGCTAAATTGCATTGTAGTCAATCTGTAAACTGATTATAATCCTTTTCCAGGCTGTTATTCACATATCCACTGTACATTAATTATTTACTTGTTCTAATTTATTTTTACAAATAAAGTTTTCAATTTTTGATGTGAGCAAGAAGTTGAGAGACAGGTGCTGATACATTTATTTTAAGTTCTTATCATGCTCCTTGTTTTGGCATTATATTGGTAATAATGTGCAAAGATCACAAACAGAAATAACTTTCTACAAATGGCTTTTTCAGGAAGCCTCAGAACACCTCTAATGTGGGAAAAGCCCACAGAAAACTAATATTAAAAAAAGAAAATAAAAACTGCATTTGATTGTGTTGCTATATTAACATATGGGTTAAAGTAAATAATAGTTCTTTTCAGAGTCTAATTTTATCTGTCATGCAGAAGATAAAAATCTACTATCAGGAAAAGACAGATCAAAATATAGTGGTGGCCTGTGACTATGCAGTTTTGCTTTTAAATATTTTTCTGTTTGTTCATTCCACTGAATGCTAGAAGGGCAGGACAGAAATTCCTTGCATTCCTGGATGAGGTCCATGAAGTATTTAAGTCATATTAAAGCAGCTATTGTTAAACTTTTCCTTTGTTGTCCTATTAAAAGCTACAAATCGAGATGAGTAAGGAAGTTATCAAAACATCTCTCAAATTATTAACATTCTTTTGTTGCATAAAACCTTACTTGCAGATAAAGAAACATAAGTTATATTATCACATTGACTAAATATTTGAGCACCTGATGTAAGGGAATAAATGAAAGAGAAACTTGAACTTATTTGTTGTGCTGGTTTGAGGCTATTTGGAATATTTTAATGGAGAAAATTATAGGCTATGAAAAGAAAACAATGGTGATGTCTACTTCACTCATAGACTTGGTGAGATATTTAAGAATAAGAACATAAACATAGATAAGGCAGTCTCCCGAAGAGTCTCAGGCTTTCTAGCTGTTTTGGTCTGGACCTCTCTGCTAACTTAACTAACCACTCTACTTCTAACCTCCCTGGCCAATCTTCCAAACTCACCTTGCGTGTAAGCCAAACCCTGNGGGTGGGGAACTCCCAAACCATCACATTTGTGCTTGCATATTTTAACTGCTAAAAAATGTTTTAAGCTACATCTATTCTAACTTCTAGCCAATAGAATTTTCATTACAATTTTCTTCAAGATTCGGATTCAGTTCACATATTTTGGTTTGGTTGCTCTTCAGCTCACATCCTCATTTTACCTACATAAAGCTTTATGCTCATTGGCAAAATGACTCATTTAATCTGTAAAGGTGCAAAATTAAAGGGAAAAATCTCAATGTCTGCAGCCACAGCTATAATTTTATTTAAACAATGAAGAAATCTAGTTTGTAGATTTCTGACTATTTTGAAGTATCTCCAAGGAAAGGATGTGTTAGATTTCAGTGTGCACAGACAACTGGAAATCTGAAGGCCTGTGTAATTTTGCATATTCATTGAATGAAGGTTGACAAACCTGTTTATGAATTGTCAGCATTTATAGAAACATCCTCAAAAAAGTGAAGAAAAAAAAATCCAAACCTACATGAATGGTGTGAATGTCTTTAATCCAAATAAACCTACTCTCCGTGTATATGCATGCATATTTTGCTTTGTAAATAACTTCTCCTGCTTTCATCTTTGCCACTAACATTCCAGAATTCAAAAATTAGTCATTATTTCAGTGAGCATGCAATCTGTGTTCAAGTACTTCAAATATTCCAAATGTTCCATAGTTGACTGCAAGTTCATCAAAGCAAAATGGAAAACACAAACAAAATGAAATAACAATCCTAGCTGTTCTTCAGCTGGAGACTTGACACCTCTGAGAGACGAGTGTTAGGTAGAACAAATATTGTTGAAAACTGTATGAGAATAAGGAGCTCTAATCTAAAGATATGTGTTATGCAAGATAACAGTCAGGCCTTTGTCCTTGAAAATAGGAGTCCATGAGTGTAAGTCTCTGAAATGTAAAATGAAATGTCAAGGTTTTGTAAAAGCAAAATATTTTGCCATATTTGCACAATATCAACTGTAGCATTTTTCTAGAATAAAACTCTCAAGGAGATACTGTGTTATTTGTGGAAAGAAGTAGTTTGGGGTTTTTTTTAGCTGGTTAATGGAGCATTGTGTTTAGAAATGTTTCTTTTTGAGTAAGCTGTCAATCTGCTTTTCTTAAAGAGTTATAAAAACATTTATCCAGTGTGTGAAGTCACTCTTCCAGGTATTTTCAAAATCTATTTTCATCACTATTTAGAAGGAGAAAGAAGGAGGGATGGGAGGGCCTTGGGGACATTACGGACATTCTGTGGTATGCGTATTTGAAATGTAAATGGACCTTGGCATAACCTGACCATTATCATGTGTATCATTTGCCTTTTTGACAGTATGAGGCAGGCAACAATGATGGAAATCTTTTCTGCCAATGAGTATCACCCAGGCAGATGGACTTCATAGTGTAATAATGTGGAGAGGTGTAACTAGATTTTGGAAAGAGCTCAGGCTTAGACTGCAGCTGAAACTAAGACATACACCTAAAAGGAAAAAAAAAAAAAAAAAAAAAAAAAAAGGTGTGTAGCTAGTTGGGATACAAGTATAATATATTTTTTTCCATATATATATATATATATACACACACACAAGTATAATATATTTTTTTCCATAGATATATATATGCAAGTATAATGTATTTTCCATATATATATATATTTATTTATATATATGTATATATATGTAGTTTCCAATTTAATGTCATAAGCATTGAGAAGTCCAAGAACCCAGAAGCAAGATTTGATATTTCCTGTCCATAATATTTTGTTCATGCCAGCATTTATGTGTCTAAGCACATATTCCTCTAGTTGAGCCCTCTTCACTGAGGTCTTTCCCTGGCTAGAGGATTCTGCATTAGGAGATATCAGCCATCCTTGTTTTTGCCCCTGAACCCTAACTGAGATCTTGTATTTCTCTCTTCAGTCATGTAATTTTATCTGGAGTGGTGGGTGGCATCGAACATTGCAGTTTGAGAGGCAAGCATTGCCATTTCCACCAGCTCCTCCTCAGAGAGCTGTCAGAAAGAAGGAAGCTGCTCAACCATGCCTGAGAAAAGACTTGGACATGTATGTTCAGAAACTGCAGTCAGATGGAAAGCAGAGTGTAGTATGTATGCACAAGTCCAGGGGAAAGCCAGAATTTAATTTTTAATTCTCACTAACAGGGCATGTTGTATAGATTTTGAGTGATTCATTTCAGGACAAGAGACACAAATCCAGAACCTTGAGTCATTTTTGTCACCCAAACTCTAAGGCTAATTTAAGCACTGTTTGACATTTATTTGTGTTTATTTTCATGAAGTTGTTTTCTGAAGCACCAGTGTTAAAGGCCTTGGCTTACAATACAGCTGTTTTAAAGTATGCATTTGTGTATTTGTACCATTTGGAGCACATAATACTTTAATTACCAAATAGGACACATTAATTTCTAGAAATGCCATCTTTTTAGGAACATCTTAATCATTAGAGAAGATAATGGTGAGATGGGACAGAATAGAGATAAGTATATATATATATGTACAAAAAAAACCCCAGTAAGGTGAGAAAAGTCTGTTCTAGAAAACTACATTAGAAAGTCACATCAGTGTTTGAAACTATATAGAGAGTTTCATTAAAGACAAAAAGAAGTTATAATTTCATTGTTAAAAATACTATGCAGAGGTCTTCTAAATGAGAGAAAATAGTGAAATTACAAGCCTGAAAATGAATCAGTGGTTTGTGTTTTTTTTTAATCAACAAACTCATCTTAGTGACAATGATTTAAGACCTGCACTCTGTTAAGAGTAACACTGAAAACAATGTTAAGAATAACTTTTCAGTTGTCACTGGACAAGTTTTTTTTTGTGGTTGGATGATGCTCAAGAGCAGAAAGCAAGCATGTTTACAGTTTAAATTAAAATGAGACACCTGATCATTTATTTTACCTCTATATGAGATGGAGAGATTCCACTCAAAAGGGCATACTTTGGGCTGAATCAGGGGTGTTGCTGAAATATCTCTTGTGATTTGAGTCAAACTCATCATCCAGAAACATTGTTACAGAATGCACCTTTTGCATTGGTAGGTTTCTTCACTGACTTACACTGCTTGTAATATCTCATTTGAATTTGTCTGGTTTCAGTTTTTCACCACTGGCTTATATACTCAATATACTTCTCCACAAGAAGGGTTTATCTAATTTATGCAATTTGTACGGTTCAAATCCCTTTTCAGTCTGCCTTTTTATAAAGTAAACAGATGGACTTGCTGCAATCTCTTGCAGTGAAGCATTTCCTTGCACCTTTAAATATCTTTATGGCTTGTTTTCTGGATGATTTGCCAATGCAATTTTTTAAAACCAACAATAAGAAAGTGTCATGCCACATTTCTGTACTACCCTCAGCTGACTATGCACTTATAAATATACTTTTTTTTTTCCCCCATCACAGAAGAATGCTACGCAAGCCACTGAGAATGCATGTCAAATTGCTCATCCACAATTGCCAGCTGAATCTCAGCTTTCTAGAAATAGTCCTCCATTCTATAAGTATAGTCTGCCTCTTTTCTGGAATATTCACTCTTCATTTAGTGCTGTTAAAATGCATTTACATTATCTGAATTTACCAAGCAATATAGGAATGTTTTATGTGATTATCTTGGTCTACTAATTTCATTCTTTCTGAATGACTTAAAAAAAATGTTAGAATCAATACTGTGTTTAATTCTTGATCAATGACAGAAATGCTGAATAACACAGAATACTGATCATCATCAAACTGGGATCCCATATTGAGATCAACCTACAACAAATTAATCATCTGTTCAATGTACACCTTGTTAATACCATATAGAACTCTTTAAGAACAAAACAAACCAGTTATGCACTGTGAAGTTAAGCCCTAAAGATCCTTGTGNCAGACGTTCCCTAGGGCTCCAGGCTGCCTTTATTTGTCCAGCAAAGCTATTTTTTATAGCAAATCTTTTCCAAGTTTTCTGATTTTTCTGACTTACTAAATTCCCTGTAATCATCCTTGTGAAAGATTTTCCCGAACGAATTTCTGAACCCAACTAATTAATTTTATATAAAGTTGTGGGCGGGGCTTTCTGGAAATAAAATAACTGCAGATTTTATAATTCCTGCCTCGTGAAATCCCACAACTGAGTCAGTTATGGAGTTTAGAGGCAGGTAGAAAAAAAACAAAACAAAACAACATGGGATGACTGACACTGTCAGTCACACATTGCTGATTTGAAAGAAAAGTTTTAAAAAGAAACATTAGGAAAAAAAATAGGATTTATTTAGATGTTTATGTCCTCATAAGGAAAACCTTTTGGTGCATCTCAGTTAAACTTGTTTTGCAGATTAGTAGCAAATGTTTGCTGTGGACGGTGCAAGTGCAACTCGTATTGACTACGATGACCAAAAATGTAGTATTGTTGGAGATACAGATCATTAATGTGGTACTATATTGGTTCCATATGGAAAAAATATCATATGTTGCTCTTCTCAAGCTGTAGTTTCATGGTATGTCAATTTCAGTCACGATGACAGTGTAAAACATTCCCAAGCACTTCATCCCCTCAACTGTGCTAGCACAAGGCTGAAACAGTGAATTGATGCAAGGCAAAAATATCACAAATGAAAAAAACAAAACCAAAACAAAATAAACAAACAACCTTAATTTCAAGGCAGGTAAGTTCAGTGATCTTGGTGACAGTGCAGTCCTGTAAAGAGTTCTGTCACCTCAGCTGTGTCTGGAGGTGGTATGAGGACACACACCACACCTGGGACAGGGATGTATGCCAGGAACTTTCAGATCTTCTAATCTGTGTACTGAAAAACTGTCGACATTAAAGCAGTGTGAGTTCTAGTGAAAGTCAGTTTTCAGCCAGGAATATGGCAAATGCCAACTACATGCATTTCAGTTCTTAGAGCAGGAATTTGCTATTGAAATGAGCTGCCATGCATCTAAAGGGTAGAGGTTTACATTCAGCTGTGATACAGCAAAGCAGCACAAGTCTTTCTGTTCATTTTGTTACTTAAATCATTCAGATCAAATAAAGCATCTCAGGCAACAACCTCAGCCATTCTTCTAAGTTAGCAGTGTCATGTAGTGCAAATTCTAAATGCAGTGCAAATTTGGTAGGGTTGAATAAATATAGCTTAAAACATATGCATGAGAAACTCAAGGTTTGATTCCATATCTTTCTAAATGTTTACATATCTGTGAAAACAAAAGTCCTTACTTTAAAAACACTGGTTATTTGTGTTTATCTGAAAACTAACCCAGCACACTAGGCCAGTGTACACGTATTATGTAATGCATTTCTCCCTGTTTTGTGTTTAATCCTTTGTAGTTTGCAAGAATATAATGTATATTTCAAAATGTAAAGCCCCAGATCAGAATTCATGCTGGATCACTTTCAATGTACCCATCTCTGTTTCAAAGAACTCACATTTTATTTAATGTATTTTCCATTTAGCCTGCTTTTGGAATTCTTATTTCAGTGATGTAAAATTTTTGTCCAGAAGATGTTTTACTAGTTCTACCTAATCAGATTATGCACACATATGTGTCAAGACAGGTTTTTATTCCTTCCTGTCATCAAGCCAAAGAGATAAAAATTTTCTCTAGTAGCTGGCTTAATCTTTGTAGCCACTAGTTTACAACACTCCAATTGCCCATTGAATTTCCATGTCAGACTCTTTTTGTCTTTTCACTTACTCAAAACACTTATATGTGAATTAGCATAATTACACACTTTCCTTTATTTCTCAAGGCTTCCTCATGTAATTTTTCAGTGATGTTAACTACATTTTCAGAATGATTTATTGTAACTATTCTTCTTCCTCCCTGACACTTTTTTTTTTTTTCAATTTGTATTTTTATTATGGTACCTCTTTTCTATAATGAAAAAGGTTTGTTTCACCTTTTCTGAATTCAGCCACTTATCCTTCTTTCAATTATGCTGTAAATATTAAAACTAATTTTGGATGTTTGACATTAATTTTTAAGCCATGCATATTACATTTATTTATGTAAAAATAGAGATATTTCAGTGATAACTGACAGTGCCATGTATTGCCGAACGTCATTATGTGTTTGTGCTTTTCTTCAGTTGAGGTAATATAATGTCCATTTTTCTATCTGTTGTTTGCCAAACTGTTTTTTTTTTGTGTGAAACATTATAAATGCTGTCTCAGCATGTTGCCATAGCAATTGTTTTGTTTTCATGCATGTGACAGAGTATGATGAGATTATAAAACTACCATATAAACAGTCTGAAGGGCAAGTATTTGAGATGTGTGACCAGAAATAAGTACAGATCCATGCTTCTTACACATCTTGGAAGCTGTTTTATTACACTATTGATCCTGCTTTTAACCATCTTTAAGCTTATTAATCATAGAATCATATAATGGTAAGGTTGGAAGGGACCTGAAGGATCATCTAGTTCCAACCCCCTGCCATAGGCAGGGACACCTCCCACTAGTACAGGTCACTCAAGGCCTCGTCTAACCTGGCCTTGAACCCCTCCAGGGAGGGAGCAGCCACAACCTTCCCGGGCAACCTGTTCCAGTGCCTCACCACCCTCACTGGAAAGAACTTCCTCCTAATATCCAGTTTAAATCTTCCCTCTGCCAGTTTAAACCCATTGCCCCTTGTCCTGTCATTACAAGACCTTCAATAACTTCATTAAAATGATAACCATTAGAAGAAGCAGAAAGCAGACCAAATTTCGTAGCTGGCCCTAATGACACACACAATGGTATAGTTTCTGTCCCAACCCCTCTTCAAACCTCTCTCTGAAAGTATGGGATCTGTGGGTTCAAAAACATCATATGTAAATGGCTGAAATCTTCTTAAGAAGTAGCTAGATGGGATGGTTGCTCTTTAAAGGTTTGAATGACACCACAATGACTTATATATGTGACAACTTTGTTGATTTCAAGGCCACTTGAAGTCAGTGGGAGTACTCACACTGCGTAAAAACAAAATATGAATTCTTGCACCATCACAAAGCAGTTTAATGTGAAGAAAGTATTTGCACTGTCAAATGGAAAACACAAACACCAAAATGTCTTGGATAAAGATTTTCTTAAACCAGAAAGTATTCACTTGGTGCAGCTGATAATTTTAAAAGTAATTTTTCCAGGTGAAAAGAATGAGTCAGTGGCAAATATGGAAACATTAAGTAGGAGTGTTAAACTGTGTGCATTTTTATCATATGAAATATGTGAATAAATTTCTGTTTGCACTTTCGGGTATTTTGAAGGCAAATAGTGGTAGGAAGATTATCATACTCTTTGTAAGTAAAGTGAGGCACTGAGGTAATTTTTGCTACTGATCTAGGAAAGTTCTACACTCACCTGAACACAGCAGTGTGGGCTGTCACTGCACCTGAAATGGTCAGTAGGCATCAGTGTATTTTGAGACTGTCTGAATATAGACAAAGACAGGGACACCTGCTGAAAAATCAAAATCTGGAGACACTAGAGGCTTGCTCAGTGAGGGTGATTGCTGTGAAGCTTGATCCAGCACTTTGGCGCTTTTATCTTGATAGTGTTGCGGAATTGGAGAAGAGGTTTGAAAGTTTTGCTGTTTACACAGCAATAATCACTTTCTTGGACTTTAACGTGGAAAGAGACCATTTAATCATCTAGTCGTGCTTCCTGTATGAGACCATATTATTTCCTCTGGGGCTGCTTCTAAGAATAGTAGCCATGGGTTATGTAGCAAACACTGGAATCACAGGCAACCTTCATGAAAAAAATTCTAGTAGAGAAAAACACGCCACATCTGAAGACAAATTCTTCATACTAAATATTTGTATATTCTTCCTATAGACTGCATCTTGCTTAGGCTTCCCTTCCAATTGCTCTCTTCTAACAGTGGCCTTCACTGAGGCTAGAGGCTTTGGCTGCACCTCCATACCAGGATTAAAACTCACATTTTTGTGTTTTTACTCTTTTTCTTTCTGTTGATCTGCCTCAAAATTGTATTTCTTTTAAAACTCCACCTTTTCAAAGGGTCTATGGATGAAGATTTTAGTTATTTCCTGTTGTGATCAGTGTTGTTGACTACAAAATATGCTTTAGTTTTACCAGCAAATCCTACTATCACAGTGAGTATCATATAGAAGTAACAACATTAGTTGAAGAAATTTCAGGAATAGTCAAGTCAGCAGTACTTCAGGTTGAAAAAAATTTGTGTTTCTCTGAGAACAGAGCTTCTTAAAATAATGTGTTTAATGTTTGTTTATTTCTGGGTTTCTGTTTGTGTGGTTTTTACCTGTTTACATATATGCCACCTGGCTGTATATGGGCATGGTCATCCAATTTTATGTGAATAGATGAAAGGAAGCACTGAATCTGAACCTATTTAATGTTTTACCTCTCTGAACATAACCTGTAAGCATTGCTTATGAGTTGTCAGGACCAGTAATGCCTCTTTATTTTCCTTCCTCCTTTTGTCATTCTAAATAGCTGAAGCAAAAGTTTCTAATCATGCAGTGTCCCAGAAGAGTTAAGCAGTAGTGTGTGAGTTTATAGCAAAGAGTGAGCAATGCTTCTTTCTCTCATCTTTATTATATTGGTGGATAGGCAGCTAGAGCAGTCAGGGGATTTTGTTGGTTTGTGTGATTTTGAGGTTGCTCCATTTTACTATTCAGGTAAAAAGCTAAGGTTAAGAAGCTGACTGTGCAGTGAAGTGATGATTTGACTGCTAGCAATGAGAGCACAGCAGTTAAAGTACTATGTGCTGGAATCACTCATCTTCCAGGAAGGCTGGACACATTCCAGAGCTGCTAGTTCCAAAACTTTCCTGAAATAATTTTGGAAACTCAGTAATGTAAGACAGCAAACACTCAATAGCACCTGTATCAAGCAGCTGCTTGCGCTCCCTTGCAGATGCATCTAAAGTCAGCTGTGGGAGGGAGAAGTGAGCTTAATATACAGTATTTGGGTCAATGCATTGAAATGTGATAGATGTGAAACTGAGAAATATGACAAACAAGCGAAAAGGGCTGAACTGCAGCATAGAGGTCTGGTTATCTCCAGGCATTTTGATGATCATGTTCAGGACACATTTCAGAAATCTTTCCTCAGTAGTATATCCCAGTTTAGAGCCACAGGCTACCTGAGACCAGAGGACAGAAATTACTCTTATTGCTTTTGAAGAGTAAGAATTAAGATACTGCACACTGATTGGAAATTTAAAGGAAGATGCTATTTACAGGTGCATATATGCAAAAGGAAATCAAGTTGAATGAATACATCCACAAGCTAGGCCAAGTCTGTTGGACTAAAACCTTCTAGAATCTTTCACCCCTTCCACTTTCAGCAGGTCTGAGAGTAGGCCAGAACTGCCCTCTCCAGCTTAGGTCTATAAGGCCTCAGCAGGTCTCATGACACAGCTTAAAATTCCCTGCCAGCTATAAGCCATCTCCTCCCCACCCCAAACCATGAGATAAGAAGGGACGCGTGCTGTGCCCAGAGAGAAATGAAGGGAGGGGAGGCAGGGAGGAGAAGAGAGCAATATCAGCCAGGCACTGCCTTATAAACTATCATACCAGAAAGTGGAATAGAATAACAACACTACAATATCCTGGGATGACCAGGTCTGTCCCCTGGGATGGGACTTGGTCTCTGTAGTTTTCTTAAGGGAACTCAGCCCCTCCCCCCCAACTACCACACAGTATAAGCAGAAACCTTGAGGGAATAATTCTTAAAAGATAACTTCATAATAGTGATGTATCATACAACAATAGAACTTTCTGAATATAGGAATCACAATAAAAATACCTCATTGCGGACTCAAAAAGGAGGCTTAGGATTTTTTAATGTTTTCACTTGCTAATGTGACATATCTATGCAAGATATTTACAGAATAAAATATATTAATAACAGAAAAAAAGGAAATTAACCTCATTCTGCCATTAGTTTGAAATGTTTTAAGCTCAGGAAATAAATCTGTGAAGAAAAAATGTATTCTGATAAAAAACTGTTTAGGTTTCATCTGTTTACCTTTTAATTCTCCAACCACAGGGGTCAGGTTTTATAAGCTTTTAAGAAAGCAGCTTTTTGTATCTGTATGTAAAAAGGAATTTACTTTCAAGATACTGTAAGAATAACAAGCCTTTAACAGTTGCTGATCACAGCTGTTTACAAAGTTAATGAAAGGGTTAAGTGGCATGCTATCAGTCATGCATATGAAATTTGGAGTGAGAAGAAGCAAGTGGATTCGAGGTTGTTCTCCTTCAGTTCATTCAAGGTTCACTGAACAGTAAAGTGAATTTTTATTATCACTTACTGTGAAAAGAGCAGTTGACAGGACCCATCAGGGAACTGCCAGAAATCTCAAGAGTTTTGATTATGAAGCCCAGAGTCCACTGCAAAGTTTCCATGACAACACACTCATTAAAATAAAAGGAAATTGTGACTGATATTTACAGCTTTCAGCATACAGTTGAAAGCCCTTGTATCTCAGATTTCCAAAGTATTTACGCCTAGCACACAAGAATGCAGGATGTCAAGAAATAAAGGGTAGTTGTAACATTTACCTGTGAAAAAGTGGAAAGGTTGTTCACAGGTTAGATTTCAGCTTCCTTTGATTTCTTGAATTGTAGTGAACATTTTTTCTGTCTCTTCTCATGGTGTGCTAAAGGGTGAAATGGACTTAATAATTAGGTTAGAAAAAGTCTGAAGAGACACTTTCAGTGAGAGCAGTTTTACTGAAGATAGGGATAATCTTCCAAGAAAAGGGGCTTAGCTCTAAGAATAGTAAAATGAAATTTATTTAGTTACTGCTATCTAAATTGCAAAAGATAAATCATAATTGATACTTCCTCAGGCTTGGCACCAAACACCTACATCACGGGGAAAAGCCATAGGGATGAAGAGATACAGTAATAAAAGAGGTTGTTTATTTGAGGTATTGAAGTGCTGTTGAGCTCTTTTCACTGGTATCTCACACTCTTTACACTGTTGGCTCCCTCTATGTGGCTTCTATAGTGTAATATTTTATTTTTCCATGGGAGGTGAGAAGGCTTGAAAAGAGATAAAATAACTCAATGGAAATGAACAATGATGCTAATGTAAGGTCAATAATAGAACTTGAATGTTACCTGTACCAAGAACAGGTCTTGTTGGCCCTGAGTCTTTCATTGCTGCAATCACACAAGAGGTCAGGCTATATGACTGCTGTGGTTTATTTTGCCCTTAAAATAGGTGAATCATATATTGCTCAGTGAACAAAGCTTCAGGTCACTGTGGTGCATACCAGAGTAATTGAGTACACTGCCTTTCATAAATATCAACACACAGTGAAGGAAAACCAAAACACCTTATAAAAATACACAAGCATATGTAAATACACTTCAAATTACTTTATTGTCTAGTATATTCATTAATTATGCATGACATTTTTACATGATTTTACTTGCATCTTTGGGCAGGCAACTCACTCAAACATTTATCAAATTGTACTGCTTGAATATTGTCCTTAAATGAACAAAAGCATCAGTGAGGCATGTGTATCAGCTGCTTGGGAGGATATGTTTATGGATGTGATTATGCCAAAATTAGGCTGTTTATAGGTTTTGATTTGGGAAATTGCATACAAGGTCTTTTAGACTCCTGTCTTTCCCCTGGTGTCAGTACTTGGGCTTTGACTTTCTTCAGGGCTGATTGAGTACAGCAGCTTTTGCTGTTTCCTATTTGCATCTGGTCAGACATATTAAGACAGCTCAGCAAGCAATTGCCATCCATGTCTGTGGTGGGTTAGGTTTTATTACAACCGATGATCTAATTTCTCTCATTAAAATATTCCAGTTAGCCTCAAACCAGCATACTGTCTCTGAAGTGTCATCAGTTATGAGCCCTCAGGGAATGGGTCATCTTTTGTTGTCTCCCAATTAATCAAATTTAGTAATTCTCACAAACAGTCCTTGAAGGAAGCAAGAAACTGCAAGTTTCTCACCTTCATACCCGCAGCATGTAGTCTCCTCTTGCTACCTGTAGCTGATTTGGTATATGATATGAGTGAATGCTTTAATTTTTATGGTTTTCATAAAATATGTTCAGTTATTTTTCCCTTGTACTCTATCACAATCACCTCCCCCATCCTGCTTCCCAGAAATCCTAGATTTACTTTTGTAAAATCAGCACAAATTGTTGAAGTTTATTCTGAGCACTTTGTTTTTATTGGAAGAAGGTAGTATTCCTTCCAGTCTCAGGATGGGCTTTTCCTCACCTGCATATTGGCCCTGAATGACAGTACTCTGGTAGGATCCTCATACAGGCAGTCTCTAGTAATAAGCCCATGGACTATTCTCAAAGTATGTGCCAGTACTCTGTCTAGTAAGCTCCACAGTTTTAGCACGCAACCTTTCTGTGGGAGGAGGCCTAGCAGGATTATTGCTCTCCTCCTCTTTTAAGTGGGCACTTCATCCTAAGCATACCTGTCTCTGGAGCTTGCACAGGTCTCTTTGACTTGGCTTCCTTTGGAGAGGAGCACATCAAAGGCACCTGTAGAGCTTAGGTCGGTGTCCTTTCAGTTTCATTTCTCAGGCAAGTTTCTGCTTGTCCTTGGCAACTGGTAACAGTCTTGGCTGATTTGGATGAGTAAAACACATATTGAGGTTCTTACGTTCTAAAGACTGTATTTTCTTTTCCTTCACTTACCTAAAGATTTCCTAAGCAGTTAAAACTTTTATTTTATCTCTAAATGTTATAAATGATCTCAGACACGAGCCAATTCATATCAAAGACAATATGAAATTTATTTGTTAAAGTGAAAGCAGGTAGTGCTGCGCATGAGGGGAGTCTTTGCTCTGCCAACTCATGCAATGAGTACACAACAGCCTCTCCTATTTATACAGTCAACTTATGCATACATATCAAGTTTTTTTGAATTATGAGTTCTTGGAATTCTTGCTGCGTCAGAGGTCACCTCCGCACCTGCATCATCTGGGCTGTTGGCGGTTCCCCAGGTCCCTCTGGTGGTTGTTGGAGATGAAAACTGATGTCCTCCTCTGTGTGTCCTCCTGACCCTGACCTCTGGCACAGGTGCAATAGAACCCGGCCACACAAGTCCCCCTCCCCCACAACTGGCACAACCCCACTAGTGCCTGTGCTACTTCCCTATCTTAGGGAGCCCCACCACTTCCCTATCTTAGGGAGGCACATCTCCCCCTTGGTGTTATCTTAACGTGAATCATACCCTTGTTTATCACAATCCCCCCTCTTCTTTTTCCATTTATTGATTCGTGTTTCCCTCTCAAACTTATTCAGCATCAACCCAGCCCTCTCCTCATTTTCACAGGGTTTCAGAGTCAATGCCCTTATTTTAACCTCTTCCTTGTCAGATCCTTGATCTGTGACACTTCTATAATTCATTTAATGACAGTGGTGAAGAGAGGTAGCAAACATGGTATAAACAACAAGAACAGCACAACTATCATTAGACCTAAAAATATTCCCTACTTGAAGGCCCCTGTCTACGGACCTTTTTTGTTTTGTTATAACATCATCTTTGTCTGCATACACTTGAATTCTAAGCCTTTTCCCTCTATGAATTGGCAATAGGAAGAAGCTGGATCTTTTGGTTCCGAACATACAAGATCCTGACTAATTGCTAGGGAATGTTGAATATGCTAATTTTCCACATATCCAGTAGTATCCCTCTGGAGCCTTACATGGTTGATTCCTTCCTACTTTTAGAGTCCAATCCTTTCCAATATCTGGAATTTCCTGGGGGCTTCCCATGAGGTCCAATTCCCACTTGTCTCATTCCACTGCTATTCCCTTGATATTATCTTAACACTAATCATACTCTTGTTTATCACACTAAGTTCCTCTTCTTTCTCTCTCTCTCTCTCTTTTAAATGTATTTTATTTCCCCCAGTAATTTTCATTGCTCTCTGTATTTATTTATAATGTTGGTCAGATTAATTTTCTTGGTTTCACCACCATCTCACTGCTAGACCACAAGCCATATCCACTGTATCAAGCAAACAGATTTTGCATGTATGTCACTCTTTCATCCAGACATACAAGTGTGACTTTGGACACGTGACAGCCAATCAAATGGCAGTTATCCAAGATTGGCCATATTGGGTGAAGCCAAAGGCTTGCTTTACCCTTTTTTGGGCAGAACGCAGCCTTGCACAAGGCAACCGTGTGCACCTTGTTTACCGCAGTTGCTGGGCAGGCCACAGACCCCAGACTTAGTGGCTCCAGGTTCTTTGTCCTTTTCCTGCAGTTGCTCCCCCCAAAACAGAAGGAGGGAGAGCAGAAAAACATGCCTGGGCAAGCCAGGATATGTACAAGCCTAATTTGGCCTGCTTAGGCCTACCACGACAGACTTCCTGGTCTCTTGGACAGGAAATATGAAGCAAGGATACCCTAAAAGCTGTTGTGATTCAGAAAAGAATCCTTGAGTTCATAAAATCCAATTGCAATCCCAAATCAGATGTCACAAATCAGCAAATAACCTTTTCTCAGAATGGAGGTTCTTGGCAATATTCTCTTTCTAGTTTCTGTACTCAACAGATTGCATCTCAGGACTTTCTGCTTCATTTGAAGTTTTGGCTGATCTCTAATGGAACAGTGACAATAATTCTTAAAGAACCTAAAAGCCCCTGTAACCCATCTGTGTTTGAAAAAAAGCACCAGCCTCTCCATCTTTCAGTACTAAGAGATAAATCTGTATTTGAAAAAAGCATCATCCTCTCTATCCTTCAGTCCTAAGAAATAAATCCTTGAGATATGCTGGAAAAAAACAAAACAAAAAACCAGGAAAGATTGAAAAAATGCAATGAAAGGTAGAGTGGGAAATGAGCTACTGTCTCTGAAAAGCAAGGGGATTTGATGATTACTATTCTTTTTATGATTCTGATTTTATTAAGAATCAGAAGGATATTTAGAAGAAATTAACTGAAATATTTGGTAGGCTGTTTCAAACATTCAGTGTTAAAAATGTCATACATATTTACGGTGTTTCCTTAAATGTTCTTTAAATATTTTTCAGTACAGAAGCCACTAGTTGTTGAGAGGTGAGTAAAACATACATGAGAATTTGCCATTATTTAACAAGAGAAGGAGAACTTTGGTACATGAGGACTTTTAATGCCATTCAGGCTTTTTAAAATGACTGTTGTCATGTGAAACCGTTAGGTATCCCTTGGAAATGTTTTTGCATGTAGCATCCAGTAGAGCTAGGACTAAAATGCAAATAGTTTATTTTTATGTGATTCCATTGCATCAATGGTGTAACTCAGTGCAGACTGAGTTTCTGTTTTCCCAGCATCATATATCAGTCTTGTGGAAGCAATTACAGTATCACAGTATAAGCAAGGTTGGAAGAGACCTCAAAGATCATCAAGTCCAACCCATTACCACAGACCTCGAGACTAGACCATGGCACCAAGTGCCACGTCCAAACGTGCCTTGAACACCTCCAAGGACGGTGACTCCACCACCTCCCCAGGCAGCCCATTCCAGCGGCGAATGACTCTCTTGGTGAAGCACTTTCTCCTCACCTCGAGCCTAAACTTCCCCTGGTGCAGCTTGAGACTGTGTCCTCTTGTTCACATCCTAGAAAAAATAAGTTAGAAACATTTAGAAGATAACAACATAGTGAAGAGAATCATTGGCAGTACCATTGGGAATATTACAGATGCTGACAGCTCCTCTAGCTCTGGTGACTTGCTTACTGGTGCTGTGTATTTTGAACTACTACCACCCAGTCCATGGTGCTGGGGCAAAATTCTGGCATGCACATGGACCGGTTTAATAAGTTTCTTATGGACTTGGAAGATTAAGATTTTATAAAGACCCTGAATAAATTCTATTCCAAGCACTCTCACCATGCCAGGCAGGTCAACAGATATTGCAAATATCAGCTAATTTATGGCCATAGGCCTGCCATACTGTGTGCCAGCAAACTTATAGCACAAATGCAGTGGGGGTCTGCAAGATCAGCAACTTCTGAAAATCCTGTTTTTCAAACAATAGGAGTCATCTGACTCCTTTGCTATCTGAACTTTCTTTCATGACAAATATCAGACGCCTACACCTAGCCAGCCAGTTAGTAGCTTCTAACTGGCCTCCTCACACACTAAATCCACCACAGGGCAATCTGAGATCTCGCAGGTTCTGCTCTTGCCTCTGCATAGGTTCTAATCTGCTCCTCTTAGTCTTTTCTCCCTTTTCTAGCAGGAAGCTGTCCACAGAAGTCGGTAAAGTGATTTGAGTTTGGGATCTAGAAGTGGCAGAACACAGAGTGAATAAAAGCACAAGTGATACAGATGAGAGGAGTCCTGCCATGACTGAAGTGAGATGATACATACTTCATGCACAAAAATCCACCCATACTATCTTCACTTCTCCTCAGGGGTGTGGTGGATGGGTGTCAGCATGTTTTGCTATGATTTATTTAATACAGTGGTGATTAGACTGGTGGACAAATGATCTTCCTTAGTACGATCTGCCCATTTTAAACTGCAAAAAGCTTAAGAATGCCATTCAGATGTGCTTGTGGTTAATACTGATTTCAAAGTGATTTTAGTAAAAGAGACTTCTGCTAAGATTCCTACAGCCTCAGTCCCATCTCAGGACTGTATGAAGAGGCTATGAACATAGGAAGTGCTAGAAACACTGAGACAGATGCCCTTTGGTGACTTCTACCCGTGGCTGTGTTGTGCTGGAAACTCCTTCACAACTACACTGCACTAAGTGCCATTTGATTCAGTTTACTGAAGCAGGATTGGGTAAACTGTCTCCTGCATTACTAGATCTGAAATAAACATGATAGAGGGAGAGTGTGTAGTGTCATCACCACGGGAGGAAAGTTTTGATGGTAATATATTGTGTCCAGGTGTTTAACAAAAACTTTAAAAACTCTGGTTTTACATGAACATATTTGGAAGCATATAATGTTCTGGATGTGTTTTCAAAAGAAGATTTTGATGACAATGTGGCTGTGGAGAAGAACTCTGGAGCACCTGCCATCCAGTTCTGGCTCAAAGTAAATGTATGTCAACACAGCTTTGAAAGTACTCTTCAGAGGAATCAAAGAGGCTAGAAGTTAGATATTAAATTCCAATACATTATTCCTGAAATTACATACTAAATCTACATACTAAATCTACTGACATGTTCTCCTGCTTCTCTGTGTTACTATTATTTTTTGAAATTTATTTACTTTTTTTTTTTTTCCTTCTTGTGTGTGAACTTAAGATCCAACCAAACATTTATTCACAGATGGGGACTCGTGCATGTCATTTTCAGCACATAGGATTGTGCAGGCACTGTAAAGAAAAGTAGTCCCTCTTCTTACATTATTTATAGCTTTCTCGTGCAGAGAGGTGAGACACATTAAATGGTTCAATAACTGTCTTCTATTTAATTGTGTCAGCAAGAAGAGTCTATTCTTTCATGTACTTTCCATTCCCTAGTTCTCTGGTTTTCTTCTGAATGTCTTTGATCTGTAAAAACACAGTCTTGTCTTACTGAAATTGTACCTTCAGCAGGGATAGCAGGTGAATTGGACCAAATAAAATAAAACCCAATCTGCTCACAACCCTAATACTCAAGCTGAATCATAATCGTGATGCAATATCTACAGTAGCCAGCAATGGCTCCTGACCTTCAAGATCAATGTAGTGAAGAAGTTATTACATACCTGAATTACATGGATGTCATTGTTACTTAAGAACATTTGAAAGTCTAAACACACATGAAACAGTTTATTAAATTTCCTACAGACCTGGAAGCTCAGAGTAAAACCAGCCATAAAGATGTACTGTGGATGAATCATAATTCTCATGACACAGGTTGGAGGTCAACAGACACAGCAAAAGCATTAAAAATCTCCTATGGCACTTTTGCTACTAGGGGCACAATCCTTAACAAACGTGCAGGAAAATAAGTTTCTTTGGTTTCTTCCTAATGAAAGAACCTACTTTCTGTTCAGCAGCATACTACAGCAAGCAGCCTATGCCTTACTCTTGCCCTCACCATTCAGCATTGTACTATAATGAGTAATTATTATCTTTTATTTGAGATAAAATTATAATTTCTGTGAATAATTCAGTGCTGTATCAGCTGGGGAAACCAACTGTGCTATGTAATTGTAGCGATTTCAACTTTTTACATTGTTAAGAGGTCCCTGGAGGTGGGTCTGGCTGGCAGGGTAGCCTTCTCTGCTGCACTGCTGATGGGATTCCTCTAGCAGTGCCCATTGTAGATGTGCTTACAGCAGGACAGAAGGAGTAAACGGATAGTGACTCAGTGACTCCAGCTTCACAAGAGCTGATTTGTGATTGCAAAGGTGCTCCAAGCACCAAATATGTCGGCGGTTAGCTTCCTGCTGAACTCAGGGGTGGATGTCTGACTGCCCAGTCACCCCGGGGGAATGTGTCCAAGGTCTGACCACTTCATGGGTGCACTCAGGCATGTACTCTCATGTGTCTCCAGGGCTCATTCTGCCATGCATCAGCTGGCTTTGCAGACACACAGGTTCACAGCAGGAGGACCAGGACTGCAGGCAGCCTGGGGGCTGCTATTGGCCACAAGTGGAGAAGATGAGGTATATACCAAATGTTATACCTCCAGTTTTGTTATATATTTCTTCATTGCTTTTCTTAAGCTGGTGCTTGATGGTTCGTTAGAACTATCAGAGTGCCCGGACATTCAGTAAATATCCATTCTTTGTATTGTGCTCTATGTAACTGTACATCTTTGTTTCACAAAATCAGGCATAGATATTGTTAAAGATTTGTATTTCCAGTAGCCAGAAGCCAAGTCTTGAGCTAAATACACTCATTTGTGTGTAGGATGATTTTTTTTTTTATTGAAAAGAATGAATAAGAGTACAATTAATAAAGCGTAAGTGTACTTTGAACAGAAAAAAATGCTACTTAATTTTGCTTCACTGGACAAATATTTTTGAAAAATACATGTTTGTGTTTATAGAACCTGTTAACTAATCTGACACTCATAATAATTATAGTAATGATAGTAACTATAATCATTGTAGTATGAAATGAACATCAGAGTAACAGGCTGTGCTAACAATAATCACTGGTGTAGACGACCACTAGAGCATATAATCTAACAAATCACTAAAGAAATTGCTGTAACATTATGTTGGATCAATAACACAAATTGTTTGATACTAACATAAGTGAAAAGAATGAGAACAATTAATGCCATTGTTTCAAATCATTGATCTGCTACTTTAAAAAGGTGTCAATTTTACTTGACTAAAATGTGCCTTCGTGTCGTGTCCTTTGAACTTGTATTGAGTTGCTAAAATTTGAGGTGTATCTTCAGCTGNTCTTCCAACCTTGCTATACTGTGATACTGTGATACTGTGATACTGTGAAATAAATATAACTTCATTAAAGTCAATGGAGTAATTTTAGATCTAGGTCTGATTACTTTCAGTTTTGATAACGAAGCCTAGGAGACACCACTAAATGTCCACTTCATTTTTGCTGGCAAATGCTGTGTGGATATTTTTTAGCTTATTGATTAACAGAGTGAGCTGGAAGACTCAGAAAGGCCTGGAGCAAAACTTCCAAAGGCATCTTGATACAGCTGCATACCAAACAATGCTCTCCTTTTTGTGTGGCTGTATTAGTAGGAACATCCAGGTGTCTGAACCCCATGGTTGGGCACAGTGTGGCACAATTTAGAGCTGGATGTGCTTTTGACAACTCACTGCAAGCCCACTGGGAGACAACATGGGTAGGAGAGATGATGTGGGAAGGACAAAGTTTGGTAGCACCTGGCTTGAGGATATAGCTGTGTCTGAGGCTCAGAAGGGAATATGAATATACATTGCAAGATGTACTGGTTTAAGCTGACTGGCTCCACTAGGAGGGATGTGGTAACCTGGATGTGCCAAACCTGGTGGCACAGAGCAACACAGAATGCTAGATTGTATATTCTATACCATGCTCATGTCATGCTCATTGTATGACAGAAATGAGGTTGGCTGGGGTTTGTGGGACTTGTAATATATTCCATAGCTTGTAAAGTTTCCTCTTTTGGGCTTTTTGTGTTTCTTCTCCAGTTTCTGGGCTAGGGTTCACCCCTTCTGTTCCAGTTTCAGTTTGCGTGCAGCAGCGGAGGTTTTTGTGGTTTGGTCTGCTGTGTACCCTGGTACCTTTTTCTCCTGTTTCTTTGTTTTCCCTTTATGTTATCTGATATCCCTACAACAGAGTAGTAAATTATCCTTATCCCAACTAACATCTGGGCTTCTATCCTCCTTGCCCACACAGAGTGGGGAAGGGAAAGGAGAAATGCCTCTGTTGAAACCAGACTTGTGAGGCTCAGTTTTCAGCTGAGTTAAAACCAGGACACAAGGTAACAAAATAGAGATGTAGGAGACTCTTTACAGTAATTGCATTACTTGAGTAACAACAGCAGCAAATAATGTCTTTAACAGTATTACAGCAGAGACAGAAGCTTTATTCTTTCAGGCATATTTTTTCCAAATGTTTAGAAAGGAGTTTTTCACTTTTTAGTAGCTTTCATAAGCAAAGAAGATTGAAGAAGACTGGAAAGGGAAACAGGGAAACTGAGTTCTTCACAATTACAAAACAAGCCAATGGCACAAACCAGGAAGAAGACAGGCAGTCTTTTGGCTCACAGACTTATTTTCATATTGTCCTTCATAATAATATCATAAAATGAACTAATAGAATGAAAATTAAGTTAGCAATTGTAGGATCAACATTATCAAATTATTTATGCATTCCTGTCTAATATTAGCTGCTTATTCTAAATGTAAATGCTTGCTTTTCATCTGCTTAATGTTAGAGTCTTGATTCTGTGTTATTGGAAGCACTGTAAATAAGGCTACTAAGGGCAGTTCTCAGCTGGTTAGATCAAAGACCATATTCATAGAACTTTTAAGTATCTTTTAGATAGAATTCTGAATTCTGATAGCAACCTCTTACTGCTTTATTAGCAGGATGCACTGATCAGTGAAGGGGAAGGAAAGAGTAGCAGCACAAGATTAAGCAGTTTGTATATTTAGTTCAGTAAGAGGTGAACTTAAAGAAATGTGCTTTCTTATTGATTTGTATCCTTTGAAGTTCTGTACTGGTACTGAACTACCCCAAATGTCATTATGTTCCCATATTGTCCCCTCTTCTTCCCCTTCCTTCCAGACTCATTTAAAGCTATGCATTTGTTGATTAGGAAGCTGATTGATGGTGAACAAAATTAATTATAAGCAAGTTTGCTTTACTTTTTTCTCAGTGAGAGATGAAATTTGGGTTTATTTCCCATACTTAATAATTTTCACAAAATTTGCTGAAGTGTGGCTTTGTGACCTTTATCCCTCTGTCAAACTCAACCACAATTCCCAAATGAGTTCAACAGTCACTATAGACTGCTAGACAGATATATGACCATACCATATAAACACATCAAGATTATTTCTTTAGGACAGCATGGCAGAAAATAGATTTAACAGATTTTGGGTTATTGTGGCATTTTCACAATTTATTTCTTGTTTTCATTTTGCAAATGTGAATCAAATGGTGGCAATTATTATTGTCA
Organism: Ramphastos sulfuratus; assembly: GCA_013399055.1. NCBI lineage: Eukaryota > Metazoa > Chordata > Aves > Piciformes > Ramphastidae > Ramphastos > Ramphastos sulfuratus. The sequence goes on along the minus strand of WBNM01044894.1, from coordinate 16,171 downwards.
TGGAAGACTTTGGTTTCATCTAATTCATGTACTGGGAGATAAATGTGGTTTTGGTTTTGCAAACTAATATGGAGGGTGATTCAAATCCTGGGAACTGGTTAAGGGAAAGATTTCAAAGGGTTGTGGTCAATGGGACAGTCTGGCTGGAGACCTGTAACTAGTGGAGTTCCCCAGGGGTCAGTACTGGAACCAGTATTATTCAGTGTATTCATTAATGACCTGGACGAGGGCATGGAGTGCACTGTCAGCAAATTTGCTGACAACACCAAGCTGGGTGGAGTGGCTGCCACAACAGAGAGTTGTGCTGCCATTCAGAGAGACTTAGATAGGCTGTAGAAATTGAATGAGAAATTGAATGAAGTTTAATGGGGGCAAGTGTAGAGTTATGCATCTGAGAAAGAACAATCCCATGTAGGTTGGGGATTGACCTGCTGGAGAGCAGTGAAGGGGAGAAGGACTTGGGAGTCCTGGTGCATGGAAGGATGGCCATGAGCCAGCAGTGTGCTCCTGTAGCAAGGAAGGCCAATGCCATTCTGGGGTGTTTTAGAAGGGCTGTGGTTAGTAGGTTGAGGGAGGTTCTCCTTCCCCTCTACTCTGCCCTGGTGAGGCCTCATCTGGAGTACTGTGTCCAGTTCTGGGCCTCTCAGCTCAAGAAGGACAGGGAGCTGCTTGAGAGAGTCCAGTGCAGAGCCACCAAAACGATAAAGGAAGTTGAACATCTTCCTCATGAGGAGAAACTGAGGGAGCTGGGGCTTGTTAGCTTGGAGAGCAGAAGACTAAGGGGTGACCTCATTTATGTTTATAAATATGTAAGGGGTGAGTGCCAGGAGGATGGAGCCAACCTCTTCTCAGTGATGGCCAATGACAGGACAAGGGGCAATGGGTGGAGATCGAGGCATAGGACGTTCCATGTGAACCTGAGGAATATTTTTTTTTCATTGTGAGGGTGATGGAGCACTGGAATGGGCTGCCCAGGGAGGTTGTGGAGTCTCCCTCTCTGGAGGTATTCAAGAACCATCTGGATGTGTTCCCGTGTGATCTGGTATAGGTGATTCTGCTCTGGCAGGGAGGCTGGACCAGATGATCTTTTGATGTCCCTTCCATCCCCTAACATTCTATGATTCTATGAAACCCAGCTGTTACATTACACAAAACACAAAAGTCTAGTTCACTCACAATTACTGAAGAAATTATGAAAGAACTAAATAAACTTGTTTTGGAGAGACAGTGGGTTAACTGTGTCATAAACAGTTAAGTAACCAAGAAAGAAAGCAGGATGTCTGAAATTTGTCTCAAGACGAAATATGCTAAAATAACAAGAGGATGATACCTGTCACCTAACTTTCTCTGTCTATGGGTCAGACATTGTGCTGGTTTGAGGCTAACTGGAATATTTTAATGAAAAAAAATAGTTATAGGCTGTGAAAGGAAAACAATGGTGATATCTGCTTCACTTAGGCTTGCTGAGATGTATAAGAACAAGAACACAAACACAGATAACATATAGAGAGTCTCTGTCTCTCTAGCTGCTGGTTTTGTCTTCTGGCCTCTCTGCCATCCTAATTAACCACTCTGGTTCTACCCCCCCTGGCCGATCCTCCAAACTCACCTTGCACGTAAGCCAGACCCTGGGGTAAGGTGGAGGGATGGAAAGAGGTTGGAAGGGTGGTTGGGAGCCCCTCCTGGGGTCTCTGATTTCTGGGAGGGGTGTTGTGTTTCTGTATTACCTTTAACTTGTATATTTCTATAAATATTCCTGTATATTGTGTATATATCTGCTTGTATATTGTGCTAAGCTGTGAATATAGCTTCAGTCCTTAACTTCCAGCCAACTGAGTCTAGTCTGGGTGATTTTACATTGTGTGTGTGTATGTGTGGGTGAGTAACTCCCAAACCATCACAGACACCTAAAATTGGTTATTCTGGCTGACATTATAATCCCTGAAGATACAGGCACCAGCAGAGGACAACTCATCCCTTTGAAAGTAGGGGTTTAAATAGACTGAACTGTCCTTAGGGTATAAACATCTCTGCTCCACTGTCTGTAGAAGAAATATCTATGTCTGTCTCCATCTCTGTCTCCATCTTAATCAATCTCTATCCCTACCTCTACTTCTGTCTTTATCATCTCTGTAACTGAATTAGATGATATAAAAACCTTTTGCAGAGTTCAAGCTACATAGGATAAATATGAGCCTCATTCCCATATCCTACTTTACACATAAGATAACCTGAGATCACTATAGTGAGAGAAGGGAAATTCAAAGTGAGAGTTCAGAAAGCCTGGTACAGCAGTTTGTAAGACTTGGTTTACTTCTCTGCACCACTTGTGGAAAGGGTAATATACTCATTTGGGCATATAACGGCACAGAATAGCATACTGCAGAAACTGAAGCATTTCCACTGCTTCATGCAACACTCAGTTTCTAGAAACTGCTTTAAGAAAACTTTCTAAAGGGCAAAGTTGGTGAAAAGTAGATTTGCATTTCTGTAATATATATATGGGAAAAGGAAAAAGGTATCAGATCCACTCCAGGACTGTCTGTGCAGGAGGACATGGAGTAGTCATCTGGGAAATGAAAAATGGAAGTACAGAATTAGATTAGCAAGGTAAAGTTATTCTGATCACAAAGTGATCTTTTACTTATAAGTAAGGGCATTGCTGAAGCTGAATCAAGGCTAAAGTAAATTTGACCAGTTTCTTGCCACAGACATGCTAATAAAACCCTAAAAGTCTCATGTTAGCAATCGACAGACTGTAATTTGCTGTACAAAATAAATTCATGAAATCATTATGAAACTTCAAAACAAGATCTCATTCAGAGTCTCCAAATTGCCTTCAGTAACTTTATTTCCTTTACAAGGGATAGAAAACTGTAAGGCATTGAAGCAGAATAAAAATGGTGAAAGTTTTTCAATAGACTCATTGTAGGAATAAAGAAAATAAACCACCAAACTGGCCTTTATTGTCAAGGTAAAGAGCCATTTCTGTGCTGGACATTTCTACACTGATTTGCGAGACACACTGTCTCCAAGTAAAGTTTATATCTGTATACTATTCACTTTTTGGTCATGAATATAAGAAGAAAAAATAGGTTAAAATAACTGGGAATTATTCTCCAAAAATTATGTCACCATTACCTCAGAGTAAATGTCTCTTTAGGTTTTTGTTGCTTCTTAAATAGCTTTTTTGTGCTGCTGGAGTTTAAGCACTGCTGGAACTCTGTCAATTCTTGACTTTATTTTTTTTTTTCTTTCTTAAGTAAGGAAAACTCCCAGCTGATTGTAAGAGTGCTCTGTTGCCATCACAAAGGACCCTCTTCTTTGGGAGAAAAGCTGAATTTCCGGTGTGAGATCATCAGGTTCAAGAAAAGGAGAAAAAATTGCTCTTAAAAAAATAACCGAAGCAGAACAGAAATCGGAGATTGTCTGGCATGGAGTCAGATCGTCAGTCATGGTGAGGCATGAGGAACACTGGCTCTGCAGCTGCAGGCTGAAAAAAAATTGGTGAGAATAAACAGTGAGCATTTATCAACAACTGGAAGCATTCAGACAAAGCAACTGATTTTTTATTGTCCTCCTTAATATATTTTTTCTCCCTGCATTTTGCTTCAGTCAGAAAGGCACTTGGCATCCAGAGTTCACATCAGTCCTTCTGAGAGCTTTTTCTCCTTTCCTGGACTGATCAAGTAAAACTGATTATACACAAACAACTTTAGGCCTGATTAGAAGATACAGGGACAAGGCACTGTTCCAAAGAACCTGGATCCTCTTGAGAAAGATGGTACTCTTCCTCAGCTCTTCATTGTACTCAGAATGCTTTGACTGCAAAATACTTGAGCCTTCATAATTTTAGGGCCCTGGGGAAATAATACTTGGTCCTTTTTAGCCTCTGTGGGCTATATTGCTGAGACAGAGAGAAGAAGGGTTCATGTATTGGTTTGCTTTCCGTGGAAATTCAGTTTACTGTCGTAAGAGACATTGCAAAGTTGAGAGGGGCAAAAACGGGACAGATGCGCCCCATGTTCGCTCTTTCCTCTTACTGCTACAGCTTCTCAGATGGGGGCAGTAAAAAACTAAGGTAGAAAGAAGCATTTTAAACTATCATTGGTGGGATATTGATACTAATGTAAAAATGTTTTGCTTTCACTCTGATGAAGAGTATAAAGTCAAAGAGGCTCACATTGTTATTATGGGATGTCCTTGTCTTACAACTTTGGGAATGGTTAATGATTTTCTTTGGCATGTGGGCAGTGCAGGCACAATTCGCCCCTATCCTCAGCATGCAACAGGCAACTTTTCTCTTTCTTTAGTTTGTGAATTCTGAAACTGTATATCCAACATGGAGGTAAAATGCTTAGAAAATGGCGTGCCACTTGCTTATGACACAGAGGAAAAGTTCAATGTAGATGTGAGTATATCTTAAGGAAAAGCATATGCTGATTGGAGGGATAACCATAACTGGCAATACGCTTTCTGAGGCCTTTGAAAGATTAGATAAACACAAACCCCCCAATTTTTCCTAAGGGAAAAGGCACTGGATGTCCTAGCCATTTTTTATTGTCTCCTCTCAGAAACACCAGCTGAGGACTTGGCCCACATTCCTACTAACTGTGTATAACTCATTGCATGGAGAACTAACTAGGTGGCAGTAATCACTCAATGATCTCAGATGTGAATCAAAAACCTTACAAGTTTTCTTGTCAGATTAATGTTGGGGGAGGGGAAGGATAGACAAGTGTCTTAACTACACTTTGCAGCAGTTTGTATAGCAGATTTACTGCTAGCACAGAGAAAGCATTCATGTATCCTAATTCATCACTGACGTTGCATATGCACAGAGCCTTTAACTCTATGTGGGATGAAGATGTGCCAAATGTATATTTAGTTCCCAAACTGTTAGCAGAAAATTGATGCTGCACAGAATATTATCCACTGGTGCTTCTTCCTCACTTAGTATATCAGTGTTCAGCTATTCTGTACATTGAACAGTTCTAACAGGGAAATGTGTCAAAACAGAAAAATAGGAAGAAAGAGGAGGTGTTCTGGTGGAACTGAGAAAGGATATTGAAAAAAAGAATACAAAGACNAGGGGGATTGGAACTAGATGATCCTTCAGGTCCCTTCCAACCTTACCATTCTAAGGTTCTAAGGACATGGTGCAAATTCTCTGTTGAAAGAAGACTATGTCTCTCAAAAACTATGAAATCACTATAGACATGCAAATTTTCCTCCAACTTGTGTTGATAGCAGTAACTGTAAGGACATGAGTAAAAATAAAATGTAAGCTATAAGAGCTTATTGAATGTGTAGCTTCCAGGCAAGTAGAAATACAAATCTCTGAAGATCTCACTTCAAAAAGTCTTTGGTCTGACCGCAAAACCCTTTTGCCTCTCTGTCCTGAGTTTCCTGCTGAATTTTAGGAAATTAGCTGCAGTTACAGGCATGTTTGAGAAGGTCTCCTCCTTTTAGTTGTATGATGTTTGAAAATTGTTTCTTAATTTTGAACTAATGTGGTTCAGGCACTATCTATCTAGTTTGATACCAGATGTTTTCAAAGAGCATGTGTGAGTTCATGCAACAAAGCTTATCCCGGTTCTGTGGTGAAAGTTCTTGGCAGGGATGAAAAAGGAAAATAGAAGTAGAGTTCAGCAGACAGAAAGATGGGCAAACAGTCACATTCTTTTGAAGGAATGTGAAAAAAACTTAACTGATATGAGAGCAATTCCTTATATTCATGACAACACATAGTATGAATAGAAGGAAGCACAGAATGCAGATCTCAGTAGATCATTAATCATGAAAACTCTCTCTTAAGTAAGTTGTCATCATATTTTGAAGCTGACTATGCTCTCTGTGTAATATAAAGCCATGAAATTCAGTATTGTTTTCAGAAATAAGTGTACTTTTGCTCCAAGTTCAAGGGTGCAATTCATGATTGAATGTGTCTGTACTAAAGAACAGGAAGCTGTGCCCAGTCTTACTATTAGTGGATTTGACCATGTTATCTGTGGAATGAACCTCCTCAGAATTTTGGCTCAGAAACAGAAAAAAAAAAAAAAAAGATCAGAGAAATTATATTGACTCTTTGAGCTGGGGGAAAAAAATAAATCACTGGTATGGATTTATGTGGAAGACATACTACAGTGGCCAGCAGTAGAAACAGAATATTCACACAGTTTGCAGCATGCAAGTGCTTTTGTCTGATGCTGTTAAAGAATCATCTGTGATATCTAAGTAAATAGAAATGTAAAAAAAAATCATTATTCTTGAGTAAGAATCCTCTGTGAAATTCACAATAAAACTCTAGAGCCAAAAGGAAAAGAAACAAAAGTAAAGGCATTTATGAAAGGTCTAAGCACTGAAGGGAAAGGAAATGGTGTCGTTAATGTTGCAGATTCATAAAATAGTGTTTGACTGAGTAGAAATACAAGGACTTCGTCCTTCTATACAAGGCCTTAAAAGTCACAAAGACACCCATACCTCTGTAATTCACCTTTCCCCTCCCATAATATGTGGTTGAGTTGATATTTTTTTTCTTTTTTATCATGACAAGGTCATCAGGAACTCTTTCTACAAGGGTTATTTTCTCTTTTTATTCATACGTGTTAAGCCACCTGTTTTCCCACTGATTATAAACGGAAGACTTTATGCTTCACTGAGTCTACATGGTAGTTGAAAGAAGGCTCTTTAGATTAGATTAAAAAAAGAAAAATCTTACTAAATAAATGTAAATGTATGCCAAAAGCCGTTCCACTCAGATAAATAAGGCCCCAAATTACGACAGAATTTACAAGGATAAGTAGAGTACTATGGTGGTACAAAACTGGTGGAAAGAAGTGAATCTCAGCCAAGTGTTAAAGAGAAAAGTGAGTAGGACGTGAGAGAAAAAGCACACCCCGTTCCCTTTGGCATTGCATTATACCTGTTGCAAACTGACTTATTTACTCCAGAGCACACCTGTAAAGTATCAGGTGAATTTGCTTTTACCTCTAGAGTAGTTTGCTATTTATAACAGTGAATAACAGAAAAGTTTGCTACAGACTTTTTTTCGTATCTCAGATCCTCACTGGTGTGATAAAATGCATGGCATCTTAGGCACTGGTTTAACCACAGTGGAGACAGAGGATCTATTTGGAGAAACATCCAGAAACTTATATGTATGTATAAAAACATATCTTTGAAGGACTAGGGAAGTCTAGTTATTGGAGGGTGTGAGGAGTCCTTGAAATCAGAGGGCTGGAGCAGCTCTCCTATGAGGACAGGCTGAGAGAGTTGGGGTTCTTCAGCCTGGAGAAGAGAAGGCTGTGAGGAGACCTTAGAGTAGCCTTCCAGTATCTGAAGGGGCCTACAGGAAGGCTGGGGACGGACTATTTATAAGATCTTGCAATGACAGGACAAGTGGCAATGAGTTTAAACTAGCAGAGGGAAGCTTTAGACTAGATGTTAGGAGGAAGTTCTTTGCAGTGAGGGTAGTGAGGCACTGGAACAGGTTGCCCAGGGAGGTTGTGGCTGCTTCCTCCCTGGAGATGTTCAAGGCCAGGTTGGATGAGGCCTTGAGTGAGCTGTACTAGTAGGAGGTGTCCCTGCCTATGGCAGGGGGTTGGAACTAGATGATCCTTGAGGTCTCCTTCCAACCTTACCATTCTATGATTCTATGATTCTATGAAATATGAACAGATCTTTTAATCCCTTTTTTTTTGTTTGTTTGTTTGTTGAGCATTTTTCTCTTTATAGCACTAGATTCAGCCTACACAAATCTTTTACATGCTTAAAGGAAACCTCTTTCAAAGTACGTTGCTGAATGAAAGCCTACATATTACTCCTAAATTTGACAAAAAATCAAATGCCCTCATATTATTACTTTTAAGTCTTAATTTTGCTATTCATGTTGTATATGACTTTCTGTGTACATTTTCATCTTTCCTCATTCTTGAAATATCTCTCTTGTTATTCCATCTTCAATAGAATTCTTAATTAGAGTCCCTCCACTAATTTATGATGTATTTTAAGAGCATTAGAGAGTTTGAGGTTTTTTAATTCCTAGGACTCCTTGCAAGAATCAAGATAGAATTGGACTGGGTTCTGGACTAATTTCTGACTTTAAACGTTAAGTAATCCATTTTATGCTTAGTTTGGGGCTTGCTTTGGTTTTGATTCCTCATCATTTGAGGACCTTATCATATGATTCTGTATCCTGAAGTGAAAATTTTGTTGCAAAATGGATTGACATCTGACCTGCACAGAATAAAATGTACTGTGAAAATCTCAGGATATTCTGAATTGTGTCCTTTTGTAATAGCTTCAGACTACTTTTCCAAGCTGATTTCTGTATTACAAAGCACGCTTGAAATTCTATGACCATTCACTTGTATAGACACAGGACTTGCAGATTTTTCAGTTCCTTGGGGAAAGCTGCTAATTTAAGGTCTTTATTTTCTCTCTGTGGTGTCTGATCCTACTTTACATATTTGGCTCCATACTGTGCTCACCCCTTATTACCTGTCTGAATGTGTTCTTGTGCAACCTATCTAGACTTACCTGCATTAGCAGGGAGCTTGGACTAAATGATATCCAAAGGTTCCTTCCAACCCCTACCATTTTATCATTCTATGACTGTTCTCATGTCACCACCCACTTGATTTTGTTTTATGTTTATTACTGTTTTGGTTTTAGAACCATCTGCAGAATTAATAATCATTTACTCTACAACAAATATGTATGCACAAGTCAGCTTTTTAGGCAGTGGTGTGAAAGAAGCCAGGCTTATTTGAATGAAGGAGTTCAAAATGTTATTTATATACCTTACTCTGAAAAATGTATACAATAAAAATGTGTCTTTCTTACTGTTGATGGATAGTGCAGCATTGTGTCCAGAGATAGTATGAGAACTGAAACAGACTATATGAATGCACTGTGAATGAAGAATCTTAATATGGAACCTTGTGGATCTTGTTTATTTTTGCATAAAACCAGATAGAGTAGCTGATAAATTGAGGTTATTTCTGTTTGTTGGAATGACCTGATGTATTCATAACCCTATTTTGATATATCCTCTTTCAAACCAGAGAGACAAATAGACATTCTCCGATCATATACATCATGAACAAAGCAAATCATTTCAAGACTAATTTAGAATCATTGAGCTGTGTTTGTGCAAGCTAAAGTGCAATTTTCTTTCTTGACTATATTCAGCAATTTATGAGGTTACTTCAAGATATTAATCATAGTGGAACGGACACTCTTCAGGACCAAGAGTTTAGTTTAGGTGATTGTATTATTGTTCAGCATATATTTTGTACACATCAAAATGCACGTATATAGTTGTAAAATGAAAGAAGAAATTTCAAGAGGGTTGTAAAATATATAAGATTGCAGTCAATTATTTGGTAGATGAATCAATGTTTGCAGCTGCTCTACATTTATTAAATACATTGCCATTAAATCTCTTATTCTCTGAACAATTACCACGGTACAGCAAAGGGCAATGCAAGATTTTGCCTCTCATAAAAAAGATTTACTGTATATCTTTATCTCATAGTGCTACCATGTTATGAGTATCATACTCTCATTCTTTAATATAGAAAATATGGGCTGTTGGATGATAAATAGTAAAATATCCTACCAGTTGGAGAAAGTAATGACACTTTTTATATCCACTCATGTAGGTTATTTTGGGTTGCTGTTAGATGTAAACAGGAGCTACAGTGTTTAATTTTACATTTTTGAATGCTTGTTTGTTAACATTTATATTTGGATATAATAAAACAAGGAATTTACTGACTTTGGTAGTAACACTAGGATACATGTTTTTGGAGTATGACTATCCTAGCAGGGCATAAATCCTGCTAGACTAGTTTGGCCACTGTTCCTCCTCCTCCTCCTCCTGTCATTGCAGGGTCCAGGAATTGAGTTGAGGAGCAGACAAAACAACCATTAAGAAGAAATGTGTATTTAAAAAGCATCCAAAAAATAATCAGATTCAGATTCAGTATTGCTTGCAGTAACCAAAGGCTGATGTGATTTGCACCAGCTTAATCCATCCTCAAAGGACTGATGAAACCTATTTTGTTCTTGAAAACTTCCTTTGATGGCTGTGCAAGGCCTTCAAAGGAAAGCGTCTCATGACTCTCTATCTTGTAGATTTGCAGACTAGATGGTCTTAGCAAGGTCTTAGAGATATTTGCACTATCTTGGCTGCATACATACTTCCAGGTAGTCACTGTGGGTCTGAAACCTCTTTTGAAAGCAAAACAGGCAGAAGCAAGTGATAAATAATTCAATAGACTCTGCTTCCTGTGTGGCCAGCAGGACAAGGGAGGTTATTCTTCCCCTGTACTCAGCACTGGTCAGGCCACACCTTGAGTACTGTGTTCAGTTCTGGGCCCCTCAAGTCAAGAGAGATGTTGAGCTACTGGAATGTGTCCAGAGAAGGGTGATGAAGCTGATGAGGGGCCTAGAGCACAGCCCTTTGAGGAGAGGCTGAGGGAGCTGGGGGTGTGCAGCCTGGAAAAGAGGAGGCTCAGGGGTGACCTCATTGTCGTTTACAACTACTTGAAAGGAGGTTGTAACCAGGTGGGGGTTGGTCTCTTCTCCCAGGCAACCAGCAACATGACAAGGGGACACTGTCTCAAGTTGTGCCAGGGGAGGTATAGGCTGGATATTAGGAGGAAGAGAGGGTGATTGGCATTAGAATGGTCTGCCCAGGGAGGTGGTGGAGTTGCTGTCCCTGGAGGTGTTGAAGAAAAGCCTGGATGAGGCACTTAGTGCCGTGGTCTAGTTGATTGGCTAAGGCTGGGTGATAGGTTGGACTGGATGATCTTGGAGGTCTCTTCCAACCTGGTTGATTCTATGATTCTATGATTCTATGAAATTACACCAGGGATGCCATGCTCAACATGTGTTCTAAAATGTTTATTTTAAAAAATCCTTTATATTTTCAGTTCCAATCATAAATGAGCCTATTGCCCCCTATATTTTATCTTATCTTAATAATCAAAGGATTATAAAGGCACTCAGTGATGCTTGGACAGAAATTTGAACTACCAACATTCCAGAAAATTTAAACATTTAATCCTTTCAGTTTATAAGGCTCAAAATATAGAATAGTTTATTCAAAATTAATGAATAGAGTACACTAGGAAAACAACATCTGTGGAACATAAGACAAGAGAATGCCCAAACATTAAAACTTGTATTGATATTGCAACATGTTCATACAACCTTTTAGTAAGTCATGTGTCCAGATCCTTGAAGAATGTTCTAATGAACTGGAAAAAAAATGTAAAAAATTGTGAGCTATACAAAATTTTTCCAGAGTTTAATGTTTTTAGGACTTACACATCCATGTAGAACAGCAACATTTATGCTTTAAAATAATTGGAAGCATATGTTGTTCATAATGCAATAATGATTTTTTTTTTGTTTGTTTTCATTTGGTGAACAAATGCAGTGTAGTGCAAATGTAAGTTTTGGGGTTGGATCAAACAGCAGCTGTAAACCTTTCCAAGTAGTTGTGGCTTCATTCAGAGCTTAATGGAACATGAGTCACAGCCTGACATTTGAGCCTCTTCCATAGCAAAAAGGCAAAAGGACTGCCTGACACTGGTATCTGAGATAAAAGAGACATCAGGATAAACAGAGAACAATTACACATCAAAAAAAATTATCCTTTGTGTTTTAGATACTTGGGTTCAAAGGTTGCAGACAAAACCACATCACTCTTTCTAACCTCTGTTGAATTTGTTTGTAATTGTAGTATTTTTCTATATGCAGTAGTCCACACACCTGCTCAAAACACGTTGAGGTTTGATTCAGTGTCCTGAGTAAAGATATTGACAGGCTCTCTCCAGCACTGATATGGTTCAGGACTAAGATGTACTGGAAGTGTTTTTCAAACTACATCCTTAGCTCTCAGAGTTTGTTTGCATGTGGCTACTACATGCATTGCTGTTTATGACTTTAAAAAAGAAAAAAAACAACCAAACCAAACCAAAACATAAATCTTACGTAAATGAAATTCTAATAAGTATGGAAGCTTCTTCACAATGTTTCTCACATTCCAACAATTTTCCTAAGTGCTTAAATAGATGCCCACACATGCTCCAAAGCACTCTTGCAGGAAGACCTCATCCTATCTCACATACACCTTTGGATTGATAGAGTTTGAAGTAAAACATTATCCAGAGTCAGCTTAGTTACCTTGAAAAAAGTGTTGTATTTTGTACTTGCTGCCTACCTTTTCCAGAATGTACTTCTGACACACACTGAATATGGAAGAGAACTAGATTATGGAGTCTTGAGAGTTTCTTTATCCCTGTGGTATATTCTGGGTCAAAGGAGTTTTAATTCCTTTTGAGCCTTTCTTACTGCTTTTGTTAAAGCCCTTTAAAGACATCTCTGCATCTACTAATGGGTTATGGGACCAGTTGGAGGTGTAGAAATGAGAAACCATGACCAGACTGTAGTCAGATTAGTCATTGTCAGAAGCCTGGAAAATTTGTAGACCCTGGGGGCTTTGGGCAGAGGAAATAAAGACTTTCTCTTTCTAGGAGTGTTTCATGCATAAATATGTGTACAATCCAGTATAAGAGCTATGGTAGCACTTGGATTCCCATCTTTGTCACTTTGTAGATATGAAACTGTTCCACCTGAAGCTCTTCAATACAGGGTGAAGGGAAGTCAGCTTCAGTAGTGGGTATGAAGAACTTCTCTTCTGGAAATCCTTACATCTTTTTTGATAGAAACAGACTGCTTGGGCCAGCTTCCATAGAAAGTCATTAGGAACAGGGTACAGATCAGTTATATCTACTTTAGCAAATAGTACAATTCAAAACACTTGTATCCATAGATTGAAACAGGTAATGCTGATGTCCCAACATCCACCTCTATGTGTTACAGGATTTCAGACTTAGGCTTAGCTCTACTTGGCTCCACAGACTGGATCCTTGTTAGCAGTTGGGTTGCATTACATTCACTCCAGGAATGTGTTCTTTGTATTAGTTTTGTCTACATGGAATCCAAGTAACAATCTTTGCCATGCAACCAGTGCACAGTAAATGAGAGTGAGTACGAGATTTTCTTCAGATATTTTCTTCAGACACTTGGGTTAGTGAGGACTGGGTTAGGGAACAGTTAAGTAAACTGAATATCCATAAGTCCATGGGTCCTGATGGCATGCACCCGTGAGTGCTGAAGAAACTGGCAGAGGTCATTGTCAGACCACTCTCTGTCATCTTTGGTAAGTCATGGTGGACAGGAGAGGTGCCTGGGGATTGGAGGAGAGCAAATATCACTCCAATCTTCAAAAAGGGTAAGAAGTAGGACCCTGGTAACTATAGACTGGGCAGCCTCACCGCCGTCCCTGGAAAGATAATGGAGCAGCCTGTCCTCAGCGCTGTGCTTTGCCATATGGCAGGGGGTTGGAATTAGATGATCCTTGAGGTCCCTTCCAACTTTACCATTCT
>WBNM01044891.1:0-21952 GCA_013399055.1 Ramphastos sulfuratus | reverse complement strand
ACAACTTCCTCCTAACATCCACTTTCAATCTCCCCTCTGCCACTTCAAACCCATTGCCCCTTGTCCTGGCATTACCAGACCTTGTCAATAGTCCCTCCCCAGCCTTCCTGGAGCCCCCTTCAGATCCTGCAAGGCCACTCCAAGGTCTCCTGGAAGCCTTCTCTTCTGCAGGCTGCAGAGCCCCAACTCTCTCAGCCTGTCCTCACAGCAGAGCTGCTGCAGCCCTCTCAGCATCTTCGTGGCCTCCTCTGGACTGGCTCCAACACTTCCATGTCCTTCCTGTGCTGGGGGCTCCAGAACTGCACACAGGACTGCAGGTGGGGTCTGAGGAGAGCAGAGCTGAGCTTTGAGGTCCCTTCCAACCTTACCATTCTATGATTCTCTGATTCTATGATTCTATGAAATAGGGATTTTTTTTTTCCAGTGGATTTACCCTTACAAAGGTTTGTCTGCTGGATGGAAAAGCTACTTTCCTCTGTTGCTTCCTTTATTAATGATTTTCTTTTCACCCCTCAAGGATTCAGAAATAAAACATATTTTGAACCCTTTTTAAATGCCTTATGCCCACAATTCCTGCTGTGTCTTGACCTCTGCAATTTGCTACTTTGCTCTGATTTATTTAGATGTAGCTGTCTTTCAGTATATTTTTGTTCTGCTCTGTATTAAAATATTTGCAAAGAGATATAATTTTCAGCAGAGTGTATTAGCTCAGACTACTGAAAAGGCATTGGAGGAGGAAAGTCCTGATTGTTCAGCAGTGCAGCTCAGACTTTGAGTATTCTACACAAGTCAGGTGATGTCATCCTAACTGACCTAATGCTGTGAGTAGCTGAGATAATAATTTAGAAGATAAAAACAAAGCAGGAGGCAATCACATCTACCCTCATATGATTTTTGGGAGTCCTCTCTGTTGCTTGTTTTATATAAACAATTACACAAGCTCTCAGCTTCAGGAGCATCCTGGTTTCCTTTGGTTTTTCCATGCTTTTGAGAGAAGAGGATTCTCTTTATTCAGGCTGTAGTTATTTTTAGCACTCAAAAAGCTGCAAAGTATCTTACAGGTTTGCTCTCTGTTATATGCAACATAATTTATTCAGTAATTAAACTCTAGTGAGTATCAATAGGAGTTCAATATTTGCTCAGAGTTGTTGCATGTTGATATCACTGACAATGTGAAATAAGACTTTCACATGGGAATCATCAAATCAGAATGGTTTAGGTTGGAAGGGATCTCAAAGCTCAGCCAGTTCCAACCCCCTGCCATAGGCAGGGACACCTCCCACTAGTACAGGTCACTCAAGGCCTCCTCCAACCTGGCCTTGAACACCTCCAGGGAGGTTGCAGAGCACAGAAGACCTTTAATCACGTTCAGTGCTTCTGTGCTCCCCAACCTCCCTGGGCAACCTGTGCCAGTGTCTCACCACCCTCACCTTCTCAACAGTCCCTTCCCAGCCCTCCTTCAGATACTCCAAGGTCTCCTGGAAGCCTTCTCCTCTCCAGGCTGCAGAGCCCCAACTCTCTCAGCCTGTCCTCACAGCAGAGCTGCTGCAGCCCTCTCAGCATCTTGGTGGCCTCCTCTGGACCCACTCCAACACTTCCATGTCCTTCCTGTGCTGGGGGCTCCAGAACTGCACACAGGACTGCAGGTGGGGTCTGAGGAGGCAGAGCAAAGGGGCACAATCCCCTCCCTTGCCCTGCTGGCCAAGGTGTGTCCTGATTTGTATCCCATGCAGAGCAATTCATTAAACACCACTGACACTCTCCTTGACTCATGGATCTTTGCTTTCAAGCTATATTTGGTATGGTGTGTGGGGTCATCTTTCAAGCATCCTTGCCCCATTCTGTGTAGCTATATTCATCTTCTACCTTTCTTTTCCCCTTTTTCATCATCTCCAATTGATAAATGAAAACCATTCCTGTCAAGAACACAGTTATCATTCCATACCACTGACTCAAGTATCTGAGACTTCCATGGAATCATAGAATGTCAGGGGCTGGAAAGGACCTTGGAAGCTCATCTGGTCCAGCCCCCCTGCCTCCCAGGATCACCCAGAGCAGATCACACAGGAATGCATCCAGACTGTTCTTGAATATCTCCAGAGAGGGAGACTCCACAACCCCCCTGGGCAGCCTGTTCCAGTGCTCTGTCACCCTCCCAGGGAACCCAGGTTCCTCAGGTTCATATGGAACTTCCTCTGCCTCAAATGTCTCCAGATGATTTCTGTAATCTGTTGGAGGCTCTTTTTTTTTGAACATCAGATAAATTTGGGCTACAAAAACCTGCACCTTACAAAAGGTTTTGCAGTACACTGATTTAGATACTTGTAATTTGCTAACTGCATCTGGAAAATAAAGCATATTGCAACAGTCTGCACTGGGCATGGAGGGGAAAACTCAGGTGCTGCCACACACAGCTCCACTGCCCACCCTGAACACACTCCACTTGTGCTCTCCCTACCCAGTCACCCCCTTCCTGCTCCCTTAAATTGAATTGCAGCCTGCTCAGCTCAAGAGCTGAGCAAAAGAGCATTAAAGAAAGTTACTTAATGTTAATTTGAGTGCCAAAATATCCCATTAAAGGAAAAAAAAAACCAAAACCCTACATTCAATAATTTTAAGACGTGTGATATTTTACACAATAAGGGCTGGAGGAATAATGAAGAAAATGTTCAATATCTTATTCTGAAATATTGTAAAAACTATTAAATGAATTGCTTGGTAAATATATTCATGGATTTTCTAACCAAGTCCACAATACAAAAAAATAATGTGTGCAAGTTTGGTTTTGGTTTTGGGGATTTTTTTTAATACAAAATGTAAGAAAATGTAGCACACTTATAATTTGATGAACAATATAATGAGACATGACTAGAAGATGTTGTTTTGCATGCATATTGAGGTTTGTAGTGTATAAATGGCTTCTTACTAATTAGGTTTCTACAGGTAATGTAGAGTTTAACACTTTGGGTACTGCTAAGTGAGCTTCAGCAACTGGTTATTGGGTTTTTTTGTGTATATTTTAAAACCTTTTTAAAAGGAGACTATTTATTTAATTTACTTTGAGCTTGATGAATTCTGACATGTTTAGTCAAACATCCTTTAGTAGCCTCCATTTAGAGATGATAAATTTGCCCCATAGAAAATGATTAGATTTTATTCTTGTTGCTGTAGCTTTTGGAAAATTAAAACCTACTCCTATGAAAGTTCATAAAACTACAAACTATATGATTAAAGTATGATCAAGATTCTGTGGTTTCTCTGTGGTTGTTATTAATGTGTAATGTTCAACTTTCCCAATGTTGGATACTGGAAAAACATGGACTGGATGTGTGGAGCACTGCTGGGTAAGGAACTGGCTGGATGGTGGCACACAGAGAGTGGTGATCAATGCACAATGTCCACCTGCAGACCAGTGCCAAGTGGCTCCCTCAGGGGTCAGTGCTGGCACCAGTGCTGTTTGACATCTTTGTCAGTGCCATGGACAGAGGAATCAGTGCAGCCTCAGCAAGTGTGCAGCTGGCACCAAGCTGTGTGGCACAGTCGACTTGCTAGAGGGCAGGGATCCATCCAGAGGGACCTGGACAGGCTGCAGAGCTGTGCCCAGGCCAACCTCATGACATTCAACAAGGCCAAGTGTAAGGTCCTGCACCTGGGTAGGCACAATCCCAAGCACAACTCCAGGCTGGGTGGGGAATGGCTGAGAGCAGCCCTGAGGAACAGGCCCTGGGGGTCTGGGGTGATGAAAAGCTCAAGATGAGGCTGCAGTGTGAGTGCAGCCCAGACAGCAACTGTGTGCTGGGCTGCAGCAAGAGCAGTGTGGGCAGCAGGGCAAGGGAGGGGATTCTGCCCCTTTGCTCTGCTCTCCTCAGACCCCACCTGCAGTCCTGTGTGCAGTTCTGGAGCCCCCAGCACAGGAAGGACATGGAAGTGTTGGAGCCAGTCCAGAGGAGGCCACCAAGATGCTGAGAGGGCTGCAGCAGCTCTGCTGTGAGGACAGGCTGAGAGAGTTGGGGCTCTGCAGCCTGGAGAAGAGAAGGCTTCCAGGAGACCTTAGAGTAGCCTTCCAGTATCTGAAGGGGGCTACAGGAAGGCTGGGGAGGGACTATTGACAAGGTCTTGCAATGCCAGGACAAGGGGCAATGGGTTTGAAGTGGCAGAGGGGAGATTGAAAGTGGATGTTAGGAGGAAGTTGTTTGCAGTGAGGGTGGTGAGACACTGGCACAGGTTGCCCAGGGAGGTTGTGGCTGCTCCCTGCCTGGAGGTGTTCAAGGCCAGGTTGGAGGAGGCCTTGAGTGACCTGTTCTAGTGGGAGGTGTCCCTGCCTATGGCAGGGGGTTGGAACTGGCTGAGCTTTGAGGTCCCTTCCAACCTTACCATTCTATGATTCTATGATTATTCTTCAGTCCTCTAAAAAGGTTGGTGTGTCATACGTTGTCATTTGATAATTATTTTGCAGTGCTCTCACTTCCCTAGGTAGAGATTGTCTGAATAATTTCATTACAAACAGGACTCTTTGGGGAAGAATGTTTCCTAATGAAATTAATCATTATACAGATTTATTCTTTAATAAGGTACTTTGTGGGAGATTATTTCTAGATGGAATATATTAGTGCAGATCTGCTGTTTTGACAGTCACCACACTATATGACAAAGAGAGAGAGAGAGCAGGAATGATGGAGGAGAGGGAGGAGGAAAGGAAGGGAGAGAAGAAATAACCTTTACCATCTCCTCCTCTTGTCCCCTTCACATATAGTGGGAAATATTTTATCATCTCGTTGTGGATGATGTGATAGAAGTGAGATGACTGCAGGAATGTAGTGTGAAGATATATCCAACAGGAATGAGATATATATATATATGAATGAAGATTCATCTAACAGGAATGTAGTGTGATGATACAGCCAACAGGTTTGGAACATTCTCAGGCTGTTTTTATTGAGATCCATATCTGCCAACCCAAATCCAATTGCCAATAGGGAGGCTGGATTTTGATTCAAAGAAGATGCAAATACAAAGTTTGCCCAGGGAGGTTGTGGCTGCTCCCTCCCTGGAGATGTTCAAGGCCAGGTTGGAGGAGGCCTTGAGTGACCTGTACTAGTGGGAGGTGTCCCTGCCTATGACAGGGGGTTGGAACTGAATGACCTTTGAGATCCCTTCAAGCTTACCATTCTGTGATTCTACGAAAATGGATTTTCACTCTTGTTCCTTCTTCATCCCTTAGAAGTTTTCAGGCAGATATTTTTATGCATTTAAAAAAATATTTTTCTTACTTTTTATTATCTTCATTTTTATGATTTTTTTCCTGACTTTTTTTTTCCAGAATCAAAGTCATTCCATCACTTGTCTTTGCTTCACAGCATAGAGCTTGACCTTTTATCTTTTCCTTTTTGTTTTATCAATAATGCACTGTCCATTAAACTGGAGTTTGCATGCAGTTAATGCATCTAGGAAAACCTTGGATTTATAGAAATAACAACAACTAAATCAATGAATGCAAGATGCTGGGTAGATACAACTGCTTACAGCACCTTAAGAACTACAGCTGGCCAAGACTCAGGTCATTCATGGGTGAGAGCTTTCCCTGATACCTATTTAGTTTATTTGCCAATATAGTTTGCTCCTGATCCAATGTATAGAATCACAGAATCACAGAATGGTAAGGTTGGAAGGGACCTCAAAGCTCAGCCAGTTCCAACCGCCTGCCACAGGCAGGGACACCTCCCACTCGCTCAGGTCACCCACGGCCTCAACCAACCTGGCCTTGAACACCTCCAGGGAGGCTGGGGAGCCCACAATCACCCAATGTGATCTTTGCATCACATTGGGTGATTCTGTGCTGCACAATCGCCCTGGGCAACCTGTGCCAGTGTCTCACCACCCTCACTGCAAACAACTTCCTCCTAACATCCACTTTCAATCTCCCCTCTGCCACTTCAAACCCATTGCCCCTTGTCCTGTCATTGCAAGCCCTTGGCAATAGTCCCTCCCCAGCCTTGCTGTAGCCACCTTCCTTAACTATCTCTGAATATAAGCTAATATTTGGAGCTCAAAAGAGGAACTGTGTTACAACTTTCCAGTGGCCATCAACAGTGTTAGTAGACAGTTGATGCCTCATGAAATACCGTGCAGGACTTGTATAACTGGGAACCTTTATTCTTATCTTTCATAAAGATTTTGTGTTGCCTCCAGAGTCATATTTAGGGCCAAGAAAATCAGCATAATACCTTGGGTACAAAATCAGAGCTTTCCCACAAGTCAAAATCATACAACACTGATGATGGAGGCCATGTGTGCTAGTTTAAGGCTATTTGGAATATTTTAATGAGATAAATCAGATTATTGGCTGTGAAAAGAAAAAAGCAGTGATGTCTTTATTGTCCATTCATTCTGCTGAGACACGTAAAAACAAGGACCCAAACAAAGACAAGGTCAGTGTGTGGCTGTCTGCTTGCTGTGTTAGCTCCTCTACCTCAACCTGCACAACTTGAACTAATCAGTCTTCCTCTAACACCTCTTGCCACCCTTTCCCAGTTCACCCTGCATGTAAGAGGATCCTGAGATAAAGTAGGGAGGGGTGGAAAGAAGGGGGAAGGAGGAGTGGGTTTGAAATGCCTCCTGGGAGGCTCTGTTGCTGGGAGGGGTTTTGTATCTCCTGTGTATTACTGTATATCGTTGTAAATATTTGCATTTCTATTGTACATTTGTCACTTGTAAATTGTGCAAAAGGATAAACACAGCTTCATTCCTTAACTTCCAGCCAGCTGAGTTTAGTCTGGATGAATTCCCAAACTTTGGAGGGGTGACTCCCAAACCTGCACACTATGTTTCAGGCTCATGTGTGCTAAGTTCCCTCAGGCCACATTGCTACAGGGAGACATAGCTTTTGTGTCAGTGTTGGAGCAGGGAGAGTTGTCTTTCATGTCAGAGACCTAATGGAAAATGCCTCTGGTGACTTACTCACCCCTCTCTTTCCATCCATGCATATCAACTCTTCCAGGTATCTGCTTTTCCTTTAGTTCAGCATTTACCTGGACTTGAGCAAGGCATTTCACTCTGTCCCACATGGCATCCTGGACACCAAGCTGGAAAAACATGGACTGGATGTGTGGAGCACTGCTGGGTAAGGAACTGGCTGGATGGTGGCACACAGAGAGTGCTGATCAAGGGCACAATGTCCACCTGCAGACCAGTGCCATGTGGCTCCCTCAGGGGTCAGTGCTGGCACCAGTGCTGTTTGACATCTTTGTCAGTGCCATGGACAGAGGAATCAGTGCAGCCTCAGCAAGTGTGCAGATGGCACCAAGCTGTGTGGCACAGTCACTTGCTAGAGGGCAGGGATCCATCCAGAGGGACCTGGACAGGCTGCAGAGCTGTGCCCAGGCCAACCTCATGACATTCAACAAGGCCAAGTGTAAGGTCCTGCAGCTGGGTAGGCACAATGCCAAGCACAGCTCCAGGCTGGGTGGGGAATGGCTGAGAGCAGCCCTGAGGAACAGGCCCTGGGGGTCTGGGGTGATGAAAAGCTCAAGATGAGGCTGCAGTGTGAGTGCAGCCCAGACAGCAACTGTGTGCTGGGCTGCAGCAAGAGCAGTGTGGGCAGCAGGGCAAGGGAGGGGATTGTGCCCCTTTGCTCTGCTCTCCTCAGACCCCAGCTGCAGTCCTGTGTGCAGTTCTGGAGCCCCCAGCACAGGAAGGACATGGAAGTGTTGGAGCCAGTCCAGAGGAGGCCACCAAGATGCTGAGAGGGCTGCAGCAGCTCTGCTGTGAGGACAGGCTGAGAGAGTTGGGGCTCTGCAGCCTGGAGAAGAGAAGGCTTCCAGGAGACCTTGGAGTGGCCTTGCAGGATCTGAAGGGGGCTCCAGGAAGGCTGGGGAGGGACTATTGACAAGGTCTTGTAATGCCAGGACAAGGGGAATGGGTTTGAACTGGCAGAGGGGAGATTGAAAGTGGATGTTAGGAGGAAGTTGTTTGCAGTGAGGGTGGTGAGACACTGGCACAGGTTGCCCAGGGAGGTTGTGGCTGCTCCCTCCCTGGAGGTGTTCAAGGCCAGGTTGGAGGAGGCCTTGAGTGAGCTGTTCTAGTGGGAGGTGTCCCTGCCTATGGCAGGGGGTTGGAACTGGCTGAGCTTTGAGGTCCCTTCCAACCTTACCATTCTATGACTCTATGATTTTTTCTCAGAATTCACTATAAATGATCTTCTGAGGCAAAATAACTTGTTGCACTGCTGTAAGGTGTGTATTGTGAATTTAACATTAGAAAGGAAAAGAGAGAGAGAGCGAAATAAACGTTAAAAACAGGTAAGGCACATGACAGGGCATAGCATTTTACTTGTGTTTACTGCTGTGAACCCAGGTTTACTTCACAGAAGTTAACTAGAGATCTACAGGCTTTGTATTTTTTCTCAGATAAAGAACACAATCCACAAAAGAAAGGAGGAAAAAGTAAATTTTTTTTTTTTGTTTCCTTTTTTTTTTTTTTTTTTAAGGATAAACTATAAACTCTCCAATTTGCTCCTTTGGACAGTAGCTTCACTCTGAAGCTTAGCCAGCCTTTTATAATTTAGCAAGTAGCCCTGATAATCTGCTACATTGTGCACAATCACTCTGCCATTTCTAATTAAAATTGACAAACCCCCTGAAACTTCCCCTAGACAAATGTGGACAGCTCAGAATAGCTTGAACTGGTTTAACTCTTTGGGACTGCATTTTTAAACAGGCACTTGTTAGAAGAAACAATGTATAGATTACTATATATAAAAAAAAAAAAAAAAAAAAAGCCTGTACACATGCCCAGAAAAATCATCACAGGCTTCTTGTGATGCTGTGTAAACAATACTTGCAAAACCTTTAGCATATGAGAAAACATAGTGAAAGCATCATTTTCTCTCTAGGCATGTTACAGATACTTTGTGCTTATGTGGAAGAGGAGTCTCTGAGAAAAATATTGTGTCATGTACAGTGTGTTCAGGACTGCTTTCTGGCTGACTGCTTGTCTGTTGTACTTCAGGCTCCTGCTGCAATACACACTCCATGCTAGAGCTCTTCTAAATGACCTGCTCAATCTTGATAGAGGCAGTGTTGGACCACTTAATACAGAAGCATTGTTTGATACCTCCTGTCTCTCAACAAGATGACATCCTTGTAGTGCAATAAAAGAATGACTGAAGTGTGACATGCAACCATTCATGGATCAGGAAGCCAGAATCCTCCAGTTCTCATCCATACATCATGGCACAGAAATGACCCAGTCCTCCCTTCTACACCTAACTGATCAAAACAGGTGGACGAAATCAACTTATTTATAGAAAAATATCTTTCTCTGCTTCTGTGGGAAGCAGTGCAGGCCTTAATGGTCAATGCTTGGGTGAAGGGAATGAAGCAGTGGAGGAGATGCTGCTACTGTGTGCATATGCTGTGTACAGTCATGCAGAGTGTATGCATTTTCCATGTTGCAGGAGCTGAATTTTGCCTGCAGCAATGCAGTCCTGTGATGGTTGGGGAGTTCCCTATCCCCCACATTTTGCAAAATCCCCCAGACTAGACTCAGGCAGCTGGAAGTTAAGGACTGAAGCTCTATTTACAGCTCAGCACAATGTACAAGCAGAGATAGACACAATAGACAGGAATAGTTACAGACATAGACAAGGTAAAGGGAATACAGAAACACAATTCCCCTCCCAGAAATCAGAGTCCCCAGGAGGGGCTCCCAACCACCCTTCCACCTTCTTCTCAGCCCTCTACCTTATCCCAGGGTTTGCCTTACGTGCAAGGTGAGTTTGGAGGATGGGCAAGGAGGGTTAGAAGCAGAGTGATTAGTTAGGTTATTCAGCAGAGAGGAGAAGGCAAGAAGTTAGAGAGACAGAGACTCTCTGAGAGAGTGAGTCTCTGTGTTATCTATGTTTGTGTTCTTGTTCTTAGCCATCTCAGCAAGCCTATGAGTGCAGCAGACATTACCAGTGTTTGCTTTTCACAGCCTAGAATATAATTTTTGCCATTAAAATGTTCCAATTAGCCTCAAACCAGCACAAGTCCTTTTCTGGAAGGTACAGAGTGATGGCCTCAAGCTGAGGCTGGAGAGGTTTAGATTAGATATTAGGAAAAAGGTTGTCATGGAGAGAGTGGTCAGGGACTGGAATGAGCTGCCCAGGGACGTGGTGGAGTCACCCAGCCTGGATGTGTTAAAAGGTGGTTTGGATGTGGTGCTTGGGGCTATGGTGTAAGGTGAATCTTGTAGAGTAGGGTTCTAGGTTGGACTTGGTGATCCTGAGGGGCGTTGCCAACCTGCATGTGTCTGTGATTGTGTGATAAATTCCTGAACTGGGAAGGCAGAAGTGGGTAAAGGGAGAGAGTGGGGAAGGAACTGCTCTGAAGTGCATATCTGCAGATACATCAGAAGACTTTTGGCAATTGAAGTTGTTAACATCCTTACTGAGGTCGCATTTGCAGAGGCATTTCATACTGGAAGGCAAGAACATTTTTATTGACAGTGCCTCTCTGCTGCTCTGTGAATACAGAAGAGATGACAGCACAGCCCTAGTCTTGGCTAAGACATTCAGCTATGTTGTAACAGACTTACAATGCCCATAGTAAACATCTGCTTTATGGCAAGAATGGAGCTGTGTATCTTAAAGAAGGAGATTGGTTGAAATATGTGTGTTTACATCCCTCCTTCTAAAGGCAGTGTAAAAAAAATACTAATTAAAAATATTATCCAGAATGCTGCTGGTTTCTGAAAAGATTTACTTGTCTCTGCAAAGATTTACTTGTCTCTATTTTGTCCTCATGCCTTCAAAAGTGACAATGAGGCCCAGGAAGAGAGTTCTGTTTCCTTGAGAACTTAATGACAGGGGAAACTGGTTCAGGGGGTAAGCAAGACAGAGCTCTGCGTAAAAGTTCTGTTGATTTAGAGAGAAGAAAATAATTACAAGGAGAAAAGAGTCCTTTCTCTGCCTTTATTGCCCCTCTTTGTGTGTGGCTGTTTTCTGTTACAAATGAGTGAAGGCAGGAATTTTGAGCAAAACAACTTCCATTTATTACTTTAATACGAAGCCAATTTTTGTAAGTTGTTTGTAAAAAAAAAAAAAAAGAAGACAGGAAGATATAAAAGTCCATAAAAAGTTATAGACTCTTAGATGTCCTAGCGCAATAAAAATGAGCCTGCCCCCCCCCCCCAACTTTTTTAATCTATTATTCCTTTAGATTGACTGATGCACCTGACCTAGCCTGTGCTTGTTTCCCTCTCTGTTGATGAGACGCAAGAACAGCACAGGTTTCCTGCCTGCCCTTTCCTTCTCTTTCCTCCCTCTTCTCAAGGACTGGGATTCATCTGCAGCATATTTTGGCTTCATACATCCTCCTGCATGATGAAGCATCTGCCTGTGGTGCCGAAGATACTGGCGGTGCCTGCGTTTGCCCCAGAGCACGTTGCAGATGGCAGTGTCAGTGCAGATAATGATAGCCTAATACACTGATGGTAGCAACAGGGGACAGATGCTGCTTTTGTTCCCTTTGCAGTGGCAGCTCCACCCTGCAGAGGAGGGCAGAAAGGGGAGAGCTCCCATCTGAAAACAAGCAGAGCAATGTAGGTGGTGGCCACTGGGGGGGGCAAAAGTGTGGATCATTAAATAAAAAAAACATCCAAACAACAACAAACCAACCCAACAAGCACCAAAACAACCCCTACAAACGTGCGATTTGCCAGAAACAAACAGGGGAATCAAAATGATGACTCCAGGAGATGCTCAAATAAGGGAAGTTGAGAGCTTTCCTACATGAATCAACAGATATTTTGCTTTTATTACTGCCACCATAATGTACACCAGATTACACAGGATAGCAGTTTAAAGCATTGTGTCTCTCAGGGTATGGATGTGAGTAAATCACACCCTATAATCTTTCATCATCCTCACTGCTTCAGTGCTTTTACAGGGGGGATTTACACTCACACATAAAATAAACACTTAGTCCCCACTACAGAATGGTAAAAGACCTTTTTTTCCTGTTTGTTCCCAGAGACTACAAGCATCTAAACTACATGGGTGTTTATCTTTTGCCTTGGTGTGGCATAGTCAGATGAGGAAAGCTTTACCAGATCATTATGTTAAGTAGGAATTTAACTTTAGCACTATTTTTATTGAGCATAATGGTTTCACAAATTGTGTTTGTCCCATTTCTCAGTTTAATAGTTTGAGGTCCTAAAAGAAAATCCACATGCTTTTAATGATTAACATGATCTTAGCACAAACCAGGGTTTTTTTTTTCCCTCTTGTAGAGGAAATGAGAGCAAGGACCTTGAACTATATCTTAAATTATATCTTATCCATGTTTAGTGTATCAGATACACAGGAGAAAAGTCAGCAGCTGAGTGAAAAAAAACTCACCCTGTGCATTAACTTCTGGTATATCATTTTACCCATCATCAGATATGCAGTCTGTTTTCTGCCACAATGTGATTGCTCTTCTCGATGTCCTTGAAGAGATTTCTTCCCATAGAACTGCTTTCTGGTTTGTGTTTTTCATAGAAACTATAATCACAGAATGCACTGAGTTGAAAGGGTCCTTGAAAGGTCATCTAGTGCAGCTCCTTTGCTCAGGGTCTTGTCCAACCTGACCTGGAATGTTTCCAGCAATGGGACATGCATCACCTCTCTGCACAACCTGTGTCAGTGTTTAACTACCCTTACAGTGAAGCACTACTTCTTTACATTTGATCTCAACCTACCATCTTTTAGTTTAAAACCATCACCTCTTGTTCTATTACAGCAAGCCCTGCTAAAAAGTCTGTCCCCATCTTTCTGATAAGCCCTCTAAGTACTGGTAGGCCACAGTAAATTCTGCCCAGAGCCTTCTCTTGTCCAGGCTGAACACCACCTCTCAGCCTGTCATCCTGGCAGATGGGTTCCCACAGAATCACAGGCTCACAGGATGTCAGGGGTTGGAAAGGAGCCAAAGAGATCATCCAGTCCAATCCCTCTGCCAGAGCAGGACCAGACAATCTAGCTCAGGTCGCACAGGAACACATCCAGATAGGCCTTGAAAGGCACTAGAGAAGGAGACTCCACAACCTCTTTGGGGAGCCTGTTCCAGTGCTCTGGGACCCTTCCAGGCAAGAAGTTCCCCTTGTGTTGAGCTGGAACCTCCTGTGCTGCAGCTTCCATCCATTGCTCCTTGTCCTGTGCCAGGGATCAAGTGAGTAGAGCCTGCATCCCCCTCCTGACCCCCAGCCCTTAGATAAACATTTATTAAATCTTCTCTCATCCCTTCTCTTCTCCAGACCTCTGATCACTTTTGTGGCTTCTTCTGGACTCAGTCCAGCAGCTCAATGTCTTTCCTGTGCCAAGGACTGGCACACTACTGGACATGGTACTCCAAGTGTGGTCTCACCAGAGCAGAGCAGAGCAGAGCAGAGCAGAGCAGAGGGCCTAAATCCTCACCCTCGCCCTGCCGCCTTCTGAGCTGTGAGTACATGTCAGTGGCTCATGTCCAGCTTTTCATCCATTGGTACCCACAGGTGGTACTCCTTTTCCATGGGAAGAAAAACTGTTGGCCTGATTGCAGCAAATCCTTGAAAATAAAAGTGTATGGATAAAGGGAGGAAGTATTACAGATATTTCTAACAGCTTTCCCCAGATGTATTCATAAGAATGGTCAGAAAGCAAACAAACAACCAAAAGAATCCCCATTATCAACTACTGTTTTCTAAATTAGCCCAAGGAAATGATCTGTGTGCAGTTGTCTGAGCAGTAATGCAAGACAGAGCATTGCCCTTTCTCTTTCAAATGAGCCTTAAAAATACATTTCCCTCTTCATCTTCCTGCTTCTTCCTAACTGTATCTGTCTCACATTTATGAACTCAGCAACTATTATCACTTGTGTCATAGGGTCAGTGGACAGGACAACTTATATTGCACTATCGTTGTCTGCAGGGAATAAAGAATGCCCTATCTTATTTTTACCAAAAAGACTAAAGTAAGGTGATAAAAGCCACTGTATTTCCTCAGACATCCACATCATGCCACATCTGGCACCATTTCTCACTGACCTCACAAGTGGCTCACTTGCTACAAACAGCCCAATTCCTCTGAGTAAAGCAGCCATCTGGCAACGCTTACCAATCCTCCTGGCCCTGGAGAGGGTCACTTTACCTCACTCTTTCATAGAGGAACTAACTGCCTGGCCCCATTGGCCTGCAAAAGGAATCACTGATTTTGGCCCCTTCCCTGTTCATCAGGCATAGCAACCAGCAAAACCAATTAGAACAGATGTTACTATCCATTAGTAACTTTACCATATGTTCTAATGTACACCACTTCCTCAGTGCTTCTAGCCCGTGGCTATATGAACTTCATTGTCCATTGTTGCTGGGGTTTTATTTTTCATAATATTAGAAACTACTGTGAGGAAAAGCAGAACAGTGCTCGGAGTGCACAGAGTGCTTTGGAGGATAGGCCTCCTCCCTAGAGACGTTCAAGGTCAGGCTTGATGGGGCTCTGAGCAACCCAATCTCCTTAAGCCTGCCCCTGATCACTGCCTGGGGGCTTCAACTGGGTGACCTCTAGGGGTCCTTTCCAACCTGGTACATTCTATGTTTCTGAGATAACAGTACAGTATACAGAACTCCCTCTGCTAGTGTCTTAGAGAACCTTTTAACTGTCCTTGTAGTGGTAGGCCTAAGCAGGCCAAAATAGGCTTATCCATGTCCTGGCCAGCCCAGGCATGTTTTCTGCTCTCCCTCCTTCTGTTTTGGGGAGAAGCAAGCACGGGAAGTAAGACAAAGAATTTGGAGCCCAGATCCTGTGCTAAACAAGGTACACAGCTCGCCTTGTGCAAGGCTGTATTCTGCCTTAAAAAGGATAAAGCAAGCCTATGGCTTCACCTAATATGGCCAAGCTTGGCTAACTGCCATCCTGATTGGCTATTCTGTGTCCAAAGGCACGTTAGTCTAGGGCTGTATCTATATAAAGGGAGATGAGCAGGGAGCACAACCTGTGCTCTGCCATTACAAGGTGTGTCTGCTATTACAAGGTGTGCTCTGCCATTGTATCTGCTCTATCTGTGCTTCTACTACTTTATTACATCCTGAGCTGTGTGGAACTCCAGTGACCAGGATCAGGCTCTAAAAGCCTCCACAGGATCAGCCTGCACAGCCAGCGTGACACCCTGCTGAGACTGCACATGGCATTGCATCCTGCCTGCACCTGAAAGCCTCCTGCCCAGACAGATGCCCTGGAGATAACACAGATCATCCAGAGAGTCAGGACCAGGTCAGAGCTTGTCTGCCTCCTTTCTCCAGCACCCACAAGCCTGGGGAAACTCCAAAACCTCTAACGGCTACCAACAGCAACCCTGCCACGAGCTTTGGGTACTGTCAGATAACATTTTGTGAGTAAATACTTCAAGCCTCTTGTAATCATTAATTGCCTTCTACCATAAGCAGAAAGGAGCTCCTTGAGGCCATCTAGTGGGCAAGCGGAGTATTGACCGCAAGCGGTGCCCTGCCCGCAAAGCCTTCTCTGCCAGTTCAATCCAGTTCAAGCAGTGTAGATATTCACTGCTTATTGCTGGAACCTGCTACTGCCTGTAGATAAAGTTTCCATGAGTGATGTAAAGAACCCATTATTATTTAATTAGTGATGGAGGTGATGAGAGTTCTGAATATTGAATAGTGATAACCTATATTAATATTTTTAAAATATCATCTCACAGTATTTAATTACCCCTGCACTACAGTCCTGTCATGGTGATGCTAAACATAGGCACAGAAAAAGTTAATCCCAACAGTGTATGTAGCTTTACAGAAAAGGACACTGACCAAAACGTGGACACACTACTCTTGGATGGCCAAAGATGTGTGTAATAATGCTGATCGTTGGATATCAAGCTCACCACTTCTGTCCTGTAACTACAAGATCATCTTTCCACTGTCTCTTGCACTGCAAAGCTAAACTAATAATGCTTTTTAATAATGTCATTACTGATAGCACTTGTTGCTTTAAAGATTACCCAGTGTTGTAGTACAACAACCAGTCAAATTGTGTCTGCTTATAACAGAGCTGAATCTGTTTCATAAAGCATTATGAAATCTGAAGCACTTCAAACATGTAGAAAACCATAACTGTATACAAACAAGGAGACTGAAATACAAGTTTAGAATTTTCCTCCAGGTAACTCTGTCTACCACTACAGGATAAAGCAAAGTCTTTCAAATTTCAGGCAAGGGAGAGGACTCTCCCCCCTTATTCTGCTCTCCTCAGACCCCACCTGGAGTCTTGTGTGCAGTTCTGGAGCCCCCAGCACAGGAAGGACATGGAAGTGTTGGAGTGGGTCCAGAGGAGGCCACGAAGATGCTGAGAGGGCTGCAGCAGCTCTGCTGTGAGGACAGGCTGAGAGAGTTGGGGCTCTGCAACCTGCAGAAGAGAATGCTTCCAGGAGACCTTGGAGTGGCCTTGCAGGATCTGAAGTGGGCTCCAAGAAGGCTGGGGAGGGACTATTGACAAGGTCTTGTAATGCCAGGACAAGGGGCAATGGGTTTGAAGTGGCAGAAGGGAGATTGAAACTGGATGTCAGGAAGAAGTTCTTTTCAGTGAGGGTGGTGAGACACTGGCACAGGTTGCCCAGGGAGGCTGTGGAGCACAGAATCACCCAACGTAATCTTTGATCTTTGATCACCTTGGGTGATTCTTTGCTCCACAACCTCGCTGGAGGTGTTCAAGGCCAGGTTGGAGAAGGCCTTGAGTGACCTGTGCTAGTGGGAGGTGTCCCTGCCTATGGCAGGGGGTTGGAACTGGCTGAGCTTTGAGGTCCCTTCCAACCTTACCATTCTATGATTCTATGATTCTACAAAGTAATTCAATCTGAGGGGGCTAGCATTGGCCTTGAGTGTACTCAAGGTGTACTTAGACAAATAGACCTCTCAATCTACCCTTTAGAAGTGTTGGAAGTTTATGAGTTTCTTCTCTTTCAAAGAGCAGTTGTGATGTCCACGTGAAGTAGTTGTAGCATTCCAGCCTAGAGTGTGTACACTGCAAGTTTCCATTTAGATTTATACCTCCTGACTTCCCATCCTAGTCTTTGACCTCTGAGCATCTCCCTTTCTTCATAACTGTGTTGGGAATTCCATGTGGGCTTCGTAGTCAATACACAATTGTCAATAGCAACTCGAAATATTCATTTAGGGCCTAAAGTAAATGTAATAAAAATTGCATGGGAGTTAATTAGCATGAAAGAGCAAAACATAAAATGAATTAAACACACGAAAATAAAGTTCATGTTTTAATCAGCAAAGCCTTGTTGCTTAACAGCTCCTCCAGGCTTAATGTTCAGCTTAGTTTCTGGATCACACTCTTTCAAATTGCTCCACAGAGACATAAATCTGACTATAGCTACTGTATACTCTTGTGAGAGTGAGTACATCTGTACACTCCTGAGTGGGGAAAGTGAAATGCAGTGTGCTGGTCCATTGAATATGAATTAATCTTTCCTGTAGTAGGAAAAAAAAAAAAACAACATTGTAATATATTTCTTTCAGAGAACACCATCAAATATTTTCAACTTTCTTATGTCTAGGGTGATACTGTATGAAAGTAGAAGAAAAGTTACTGACTTCACTGGAATTTTCCTGGATGGACACTAATATGTTGTAAGTCTGATGCTAATCACAAAGTTCCTTCCTTTTAGATGTCTTCACTGTAGTATTTCTCTTTCTTGAAATGAAATAATGATAATAATTATGATAATGATAATAATGATACTACTACTACTACTACTGCTACAACTACTACTAAAATAATAAAATACTTCAAAACCTGTTAATACATCAATCCAAGACAGAAGTGTTTCAATATAATGTCCAAATTTGCACTTAAAGCAGGTAACCAGAGAAATTATCTGGGTTATTCTACATGCATTAGTGTGCCCTGGTTGATCCATTACAGCCCGTCATGCAGTCCTCTGAACACTGTGAATGCAGTGACTGAAAATGCAGCTTGAGATTGCAGAATTGCCCAGGCTGAAAAAGGCCTTTAAGAATACCAGGTCCAAAGGTTAACCCAGCAGCACCAAGTCTGTTGCTTAATCACATCCCTCAGCACCTCATGATTTTGAACTGGAGCAGGACAGATTTAAGTTAGACATAAGGAAGAAGTTCTTCACTGTGAGAGTGGTGAAATACTGGAACAGAATGCCCAGAGATGTGATGGAGGCCCCATCCCTGGAGACATTCAAGATCCTATTTCTTGTGGCTCTGTGAAGTTTGGTCTGGTTGGAGGTGTCCTTGCTCACTGAGGGAGAGTTGGACAAGATGATTTCTGAGGGTCCCTTTCCCAATGTAATCTGTGAATTCATGTAGAAATATCCATAGAATCACAGAATGGTTTAGGTTGGAAGGGACCTCAAAGCTCAGCCAGTCCCAACCCCCTGCCATAGGCAGGGACACCTCCCACTAGCACAGGTCACTCAAGGCCTCATCCAACCTGGCCTGGAACACCTCCAGGGAGGGAGCAGCCACAACCTCCCTGGGCAACCTGTGCCAGTGTCTCACCACCCTCACTGCAAACAACTTCCTCCTAACATCCACTTTCAATCTCCCCTCTGCCACTTCAAACCCATTGCCCCTTGTCCTGGCATTGCAAGACCTTGTCAATAGTCCCTCCCCAGCCTTCCTGTAGCCCCCTTCAGATCCTGGAAGGCTACTCTAAGGTCTCCTGGAAGCCTTCTCTTCTCCAGGCTGCAGAGCCCCAACTCTCTCAGCCTGTCCTCACAGCAGAGCTGCTGCAGCCCTCTCAGCATCTTGGTGGCCTCCTCTGGACCGGCTCCAACACTTCCATGTCCTTCCTGTGCTGGGGGCTCCAGAACTGCACACAGGACTGCAGCTGGGGTCTGAGGAGAGCAGAGCAAAGGGGCACAATCCCCTCCCTTGCCCTGCTGCCCACACTGCTCTTGCTGCAGCCCAGCACACAGTTGCTGTCTGGGCTGCACTCACACTGCAGCCTCATCTGGAGCTTTTCATCACCCCACACCCCCAGGGCCTGTTCCTCAGGGCTGCTCTCAGCCATTCCCCACCCAGCCTGGACTTGTACTTGGCATTGTGCCTACCCTGGTGTCTGGGAAGATGAAGAGAATCATGTTGGGTAGCATCAGCTGTAAGCCTGTGGTCCAGGGTGTACCAGACAGGTATTTCAAAGTGATTTCTCAATTTTACCAACAAATATAAAAAGAAAAAAAAAAACAAAAAAACAAAAAAAAAAAAACAAAAAAAAAAAAAAAAAAAAAAAAACAAAGAACAAAACAAACGAAAAAAAACCCAAACCAAAACAAAATAAAACAAACAAACGAAAAAAAAACCCAGTGCGAAGTAAAACCTTAAATTTTTGTCAGTGTCTGCATGGAAATCTTCTTGTGTGCTCTCCTAGCTTACACACACATCAAGAACCTACTTTATCCTTCAGTTTGTATTTCTGCTATGGACTTCTATTATCATCTAAACTACCTGAAGCTTGTTTGTTGTTTTCTTCCTCCTCAGATTTTTCCCTATCTCTGAGGTCATAATGGTGCTATTCTGCATCACAAAGATTGTGAAAGGAAAGTGTCAGGAAGCTCTTTCTGAGCCTCGGGTGGCAAGTTTCACACAAGTGGAAAGCATCTTTTTTATTTTCTGAATTCTATAACTGAATCTGCAGCTCAGAGCCAGCTTCTGGATGGAAAAAAAAACCCAAACAATTCTCTGAGGCAAAATAGCTCACATGGTCCTACTTAAAGCAGGTAATTTCTGTCATGGAAGTTATATGCTCCAAGTGCAGCTAATTGAATTCTAGAAAGTTATATACAGGAGCAATTACTGAATGAAATCATAATAATATCCGTAATTAATATTAAGCAGAATTTGTTGTTTTTCTGAAGCAGTACTGATTTCAAGTATCTCATTAAGTAACTGTAGATCACCATTAAGGAAGGTCCCCTCTGACAAATCTGTAGGCATCAGTACTGCACCTGAACAAGCAAAGCTTGTGGAATAAAAGCCATTCTTTTGCTGTTGATGTGACTGACTCACTGTGAGAGGATTCCTGGTGGTAGTCAGATATTCAGTGGAAAAGATTTTGAAGAGTGAAACATAACAACATGTTTGACAGTCAGGAGAAGGCAACCCCTTAGGTACATGCTTGACTCTAAAAAAATGTTGCTAAGATACAAGCTTTTGATGAATGACATTTATAGTTTGAAATACTTTCTCTGGGACCAGCTGCACATCAATATTTTACTGCTAGACCCACCTGGTAAAACCCGTTTGGCTCTGGTGATGTAGAGGGAGGTGCTCAAGCTTCTTGTGACATGATTTACTACAGCTTGTCTGGTGAACCTTTGTTGAAGAACAAGACCTAGTACTGGTTTGTTTAAAGGCATTTGACTCTGTCCCACATGGCATCCTGGGCACCAAACTGGAAAAACATGGACTGGATGTGTGGAGCACTGCTGGGTAAGGAACTGGCTGAATGGTGGCACACAGAGAGTGGTGATCAAGGGCACAATGTCCACCTGCAGACCAGTGCCAAGTGGCTCCCTCAGGAGTCAGTGCTGGCACCAGTGCTGTTTGACATCTTTGTCAGTGCCATGGACAGAGGAATCAGTGCAGCCTCAGCAAGTGTGCAGATGGCACCAAGCTGTGTGGCACAGTCACTTGCTAGAGGGCAGGGATCCATNCAGGAAGGCTGGGGAGGGACTATTGACAAGGTCTTGTAATGCCAGGACAAGGGGCAATGGGTTTGAAGTGGCAGAGGGGAGATTGAAAGTGGATGTTAGGAGGAAGTTGTTTGCAGTGAGGGTGGTGAGACACTGGCACAGGTTGCCCAGGGAGGTTGTGGAGCACAGGATCACACAGTGTGATCTTCAATCACATTTTGTGCTTCTGTCATCCACAACCTCCCTGGAAGTGTTCAAGGCCAGGTTGGATGAGGCCTTGAGTGACCTCCCTAGTCTAGGGAGGTGTCCCTGCCCATGTCTGGAGGTTGGAACTAGATGATCTTTGATATCCCTTCCAACCTTAAGCATTCTATGATTCCATGATCACAAGACAGAGGAATACCATGCAGTGCAAAAACAGCTCTTGAAACACAAGTAGTCTTTCCTCACCTTACACCCAGTGACATAACAACACTTGTTCCCATGAATCTCATTTGACAGTATGGTCAAAAACCAGGCAAACAACTTTCTGTCCAACATAGTATTTCCTGGGAAAGTGATATTTTTATTTATATTTCCCAAGAGCAAAATTAGTCCTGGTTAAGGCACAGAAGAAACTGTAGCAAGGTCTTGAATTCTATTTTAGAGCAGACCCCAAGCACTTGAACAGAGTGAGGATATCAGCCCTGGGCCTATACCTTGTGCAGTCTCTGCACTGCAAAGGTTAGATACAGCAGATGCTGCTGCTAAAAAGAAAAAAAAAAAAATTAAAAAAAAAAAAAAGTTTCACTGCGAATTTGTCAGCTGAATGTCCCCCAATTGACACCAAAATGGAGGTCAAAACAAAAGTGGAGGGCAAATTGGTTATTGAGCAACCAAGGCCAGGTTAATGCAGTTTATGGAATCCTTTTCAAAGAGGAGATTCAACACATTTATGGAGCTGCAATTCTGATTCTGAGGCTCGAACAAATGAGAGCTGAGAGGAGAATACATTTTCTTCATATCAGTCTTTGCTGTTGTGTCACAGGGAGCTGACCCTGCAAATGGTCTGAAGCATACTTCTGTCGGTCACTGGATCCTTCAGTCACTGTGTTTCCTTACCTGGGATCCATGCCCAGCACATTTTATGTTTGGAGAGATTGCTCATCAATTACAAGCACAATTATGCAGAGTGAAGTGGGGGATCTCTCCAGACAAGAGAGGTTCATGTACCAAAATATAACAAAATTTAAAGCAGCCAGTGTTTACATTTAGATGTTTGTAGTGCAGGGGTAATTAAT
>WBNM01044889.1:0-17644 GCA_013399055.1 Ramphastos sulfuratus | reverse complement strand
TGTCCAACTCCCTTGCAGTCAACGGAGACAACTCCAACTAGAGCAGGCTGCCCAGGGCCACATCAGGTGTGATTTTGAATGTCTCCAAGGGAGAATGGCCTCAAGCTAAGGCTGGGGAGGTTTAGATTGGACATTTGGAAAAAGTTTTTCACAGAGGGAGGGGTCAGGGACTGGAATGAGCTGTCCAGAGAGGACATGGAGTCCCCAAGCCTGGCTGTGTTTCAGGGTGGTTTGGATGTGGTGCTTGGGGCTATGGTTTAAGGTGAATCTTGTAGAGCAGGGTTCTAGGTTGGACTTGGTGATCCTGAGGGGCTTTGCCAACCTGCATGCTGCTGTGCTTCTATGAGGCCTCTACCACATCCCTGGGCAACCTGTTCCAGTATTTCACTATCCTCATTGTGCAGAACTTCCTCCTGATGTCCAGCCTAAATCTCCCCTGCTCCAGTTTCAAACCATTGCCCCTCATCCTATCACCACATGTCCTTCTAAAC
This sequence comes from Ramphastos sulfuratus, assembly GCA_013399055.1. Lineage (NCBI taxonomy): Eukaryota > Metazoa > Chordata > Aves > Piciformes > Ramphastidae > Ramphastos > Ramphastos sulfuratus. The sequence continues at coordinate 17,153 of WBNM01044889.1, read as the reverse complement.
AGCCCCTCCCCAGCTCTCCTGGAGCCCTCTCAGGTTCTGGAAGGCTGCTCTAAGGTCTCCCTGGAGCCTTCTCTTCTCCAGGCTGAACAGCCCCAACTCTCCCAGCCTGTCCCCATAGGGGAGGTTCTCCAGCCCCCTGATCATCTGAGTGGCCTCCTCTGGACATGCTCCAGCAGATCCATGCTCTCTTGTGTTGGGGGTCCCTTAACTGGACACAACACTCCAAGCATTCTCAGTACCTGAGATCCCTCTCAAAATCAGCATCAAGTATTACTGTCAAAGCCAGGGTGAAATAAAATCTGGTTGCTGTGCAATCCAGGCTGTGTGCTTCAATCATTTCTGCCCCCTGCAGAGGTTTGCCGGGGGCTGCACTGAATTCTGCCCCCTGCGGAGGTTTGCCGGGGGCTGCGGTGAATTCTGCCCCCTGCAGAGGTTTGCCGGGGGCTGCGGCGAATTCTGACCCCTGGAGATGTTTGCCGGGGGCTGCAGTGAATTCTGCCCCCTGCGGAGGTTTGCCGGGGGCTGCAGTGAATTCTGCCCCCTGCGGAGGTTTGCCGGGGGCTGCAGTGAATTCTGCCCCCTGCAGAGGTTTGCAGAGTTCTTTAGATACCAAGTGGAGAAGAATGCTGCAGTCTAGGACTGTGGGGAAAGTTTGCAGGTGCTGCCAAACTCAGTGCTGAGATTTGGAGGGCACTTGTGGATATGTCCCCTAGGAAATCTCCTTGCAGATGAAGCAGAACATGGAAAGAGGAAGCCCCAGCTGCAGGGTTTGGTTTTTTTTTTTATCCCCCAGGGTCATGCTGATGTGCACAAACAAAACCCAGATGACTGCTGACAGTTTCTAACGGTCTGTGTGCTGTGGTGGTTGTTGTTTTCCAGATGGCTTTCATGGTGACGTGTACCTGACCATCAAGCTGCTGTTACCAGGTGTCATTAAAATTGTTTACAACTTGAATGACAAACAGATTGTGAAGCTGTTCAGTAGGATCTTTAACTGCAGCCAAGAAGAAATGGTGCGGGACCTGGAGCAGGTGAGTACAGGCAGCAGCTCTCTGCCTTTCTACCCCTTGCTTGGGCATTCTGCAGTGTGCTTGGAAAGATTGCTTGTGTGACTGCTGGAGTGGGAGTTGGTGATTTGATGGTTTTTTTCTCTTTAACAGTTCTCATAGCACTTTCTGCCAGCTGGAACCTTTAGGAAATAATGTTTGAGCAGCACACAGGATAAGAATTCACCTGCAAAGCTCTAGACAGCGAGACTAACGTATCTGGGCAAGTTGGGCTGCCTCTGCTTCCTCTCAACTGCTCTGCCTAGCTTGTTCTCTTGGTTTATGGGACCTTCTTTGTGTCATCACCTAGCAAAAACTGCTTCAGTTGCCAGAGCTATAACTGAGCTCCAATCAGTTCCTAGAATTAAGCTGCACTCACACAAGTGCAGCTGCTCACAGGTGTGCATTTAATGCCAGCACACAGCAGCGGGTGATCGACTGCAAGGTGGAGCCAATGGGGGAATTAATGAAGCTAATCCTTTTGGCTCTCTGTTGTCATGAGAAGGCAGCACATAGCAAGGCATCAGTAGAGTGTTTCAGATCCATGGATGTATGAGTGGCTTCATCCTGAGGAAACAGCCTGTGGTGCTGCAGCAGTGAGGAGCAGGGAGGTGACACTGCTGCTCTCCAGCTTCTCAGCCATGTCACTTGCAGAAAAAGCTTTCGTGTCGTGGCAGCTTTTTGTTCTGTTTGATTCCAATTCTTTCTTGCAATCCCAGCATCATTCCTGTGATTTATCCTCCTTACTGGAACCATGGTGAAACCCAGGGGTGTCTCCATTCCCTAGGCATAGCTCTGACTCACACCCTTGCTTTGTTTCTGGAGACAGGGAGATGTTTCCGAGACCGTGCGCCTCTTCTTCGAACAGAGCAAGACTTGTCCTCCAGCAGCCAAAAGCCTCCTGACCATCCAAGAGGTGGATGAGTTCCTCATCCAGCTGTCAAAGCTAACTAAGGAGGATGACCAGCAAAGTGTGCTGCAGCACATCACTCGCAGGTGAGGAGAGAAATCAGCCTCTGGAGGTGCAGCCCAGAGCCAGGAGTGGTTATCTGCATGTCACAGGCTGCACTCAGGTCATGGAGAGGGTCCACAGAAGGGCTGTGAAAATGATCAGAGGGTTGGAGCACCTCTGGTACAGGACAGGCTGAGGGAGCTGGGGTTGTTCAGCCTGGAGAAGAGAAGGCTCCAGGGAGACCTAATAGCAGACTGCCAGTCCCTGAAGGGGGCCACAAGAAGGCTTTGGAGGGACTGTTTGCAGAGGCCTGCAGGGACAGGACCAAGGGCAGTGGTTTGAAATGAGAGCAGAGCAGATTGAGATTGGATGTGAGAAACAAGTTCTGCAGCAGGAGGCTGCTGGAACACTGCAGCAGGTTTCCCAGGAACATGGTTGAGGCCTCATCCCCGGAAATATTCAAGGTCAGGCTGGACAAGTCTCTGAGAAACCTGGAGTTGAAGATGTCCCTGCTGACTGCAGGGGGGTTGGACTGGCTGCTCTTTGGAGGTCCTTTCCAACCCACACCACTCTATTATTCTACAAGCCACAGAGACTGAAGTGAACATCTACAAGCTGCTCTCAGTGCTTTGGTTAAGACTCAGTGACTGCTGAGCAGCAGTGGAGAATGTGTGTGGTGCCTTTTCATCCTTGCCCATCAAGGCACTCTTCAGCCTGCTAAACAAGGAGCTTGCAGGGCTACCTGAATGGTGCTTCTCTGTTAATTGAGTTGCTGTTGTCAGGTATGTTGGGATGAGCCTTCAAGCCACTTAGACATGTTGAAGGCTCTTGGTCTGAGGGTCACTTACTCCTGATGCACTCAGTGGTGTTTTGAAAGTGTCAAGGCTGAGGCAGAACCAATGTTGCCATTCAAAGGTAAAGATGCTGAAATGCCCTTGGGGTGTTCCCTTGTGCCTCTGAGCTCTCACCTGTGTCCTCATTTGAGTTGAAGATGCTCAGAGGGCTGTAGCATCTCTCCTGTGAGGACAGGCTATGAGAGTTGGGGTTCTGCAGCCTGCAGAAGAGAAGGCTTCCAGGAGAGCTTGTAGTAGCCTTCCAGTATCTGAAGGGGGCCTACAGGAGGGCTGGGGAGGGACTATTGACAAGGTCTTGTCATAACTGGAGGAGGAGGAATGGGTTTGAACTGGCAGAGAGGAGATTGAAACTGGATGTTAGGAAGAAGTTGTTTGCAATGTGGGTCGTGAGACACTGGCACAGGTTGCCCAGGGAGGTTGGGGAGCACAGGAGGTGCTGGAGGTGTTCAGGACCAGGCTGGATGAGTCCTTGAGCAACCTGTTCTGGTGGGAGGTGTCCCTGCCTATGGCAGAGGGGTTGGAACTGGCTGAGCTTTGAGCTTCCTTCCTGCCTAACCCATTCTGTGATTCTCTGATTCTTGGGAGTACACACAGCTCTTATACAGCTTCTTCCAGCCTTCTTTAACCATTTATGAGAGACTGGAAATTCTGGGTGTGCACAGGAAGATCAGGGAGGGAAACCAGCCCACAGCAGAGATAACATCTGCAAGAGCCTCTGGAGATGTGGGCTGGACTCTCANCACAAGAAGGCTTTGGAGGGACTGTTTGCAGAGGCCTGCAGGGACAGGACCAAGGGCAGTGGTTTGAAATGAGAGCAGAGCAGATTGAGATTGGATGTGAGAAACAAGTTCTGCAGCAGGAGGCTGCTGGAACACTGCAGCAGGTTTCCCAGGAACATGGTTGAGGCCTCATCCCCGGAAATATTCAAGGTCAGGCTGGACAAGTCTCTGAGAAACCTGGAGTTGAAGATGTCCCTGCTGACTGCAGGGGGGTTGGACTGGCTGCTCTTTGGAGGTCCTTTCCAACCCACACCACTCTATTATTCTACAAGCCACAGAGACTGAAGTGAACATCTACAAGCTGCTCTCAGTGCTTTGGTTAAGACTCAGTGACTGCTGAGCAGCAGTGGAGAATGTGTGTGGTGCCTTTTCATCCTTGCCCATCAAGGCACTCTTCAGCCTGCTAAACAAGGAGCTTGCAGGGCTACCTGAATGGTGCTTCTCTGTTAATTGAGTTGCTGTTGTCAGGTATGTTGGGATGAGCCTTCAAGCCACTTAGACATGTTGAAGGCTCTTGGTCTGAGGGTCACTTACTCCTGATGCACTCAGTGGTGTTTTGAAAGTGTCAAGGCTGAGGCAGAACCAATGTTGCCATTCAAAGGTAAAGATGCTGAAATGCCCTTGGGGTGTTCCCTTGTGCCTCTGAGCTCTCACCTGTGTCCTCATTTGAGTTGAAGATGCTCAGAGGGCTGTAGCATCTCTCCTGTGAGGACAGGCTATGAGAGTTGGGGTTCTGCAGCCTGCAGAAGAGAAGGCTTCCAGGAGAGCTTGTAGTAGCCTTCCAGTATCTGAAGGGGGCCTACAGGAGGGCTGGGGAGGGACTATTGACAAGGTCTTGTCATAACTGGAGGAGGAGGAATGGGTTTGAACTGGCAGAGAGGAGATTGAAACTGGATGTTAGGAAGAAGTTGTTTGCAATGTGGGTCGTGAGACACTGGCACAGGTTGCCCAGGGAGGTTGGGGAGCACAGGAGGTGCTGGAGGTGTTCAGGACCAGGCTGGATGAGTCCTTGAGCAACCTGTTCTGGTGGGAGGTGTCCCTGCCTATGGCAGAGGGGTTGGAACTGGCTGAGCTTTGAGCTTCCTTCCTGCCTAACCCATTCTGTGATTCTCTGATTCTTGGGAGTACACACAGCTCTTATACAGCTTCTTCCAGCCTTCTTTAACCATTTATGAGAGACTGGAAATTCTGGGTGTGCACAGGAAGATCAGGGAGGGAAACCAGCCCACAGCAGAGATAACATCTGCAAGAGCCTCTGGAGATGTGGGCTGGACTCTCAGCTCTGAGCCAGCAGTGTGCCCAGGCAGCTGAATGAGAGCCAGCAGTGTGCCCAGGCAGCCAAGAAGGCCAATGGCCTACAGAAGGCAAGGACCTGGCTCAGGTTCTGTTGTCCATGTAGAAGGGAGCTCAGCTCTGGCTGCCATTTCTGTCTTCTCTTGCATTGCAGGTGCACAGGCAACGACCTGAAGTGCATCATCAGGCTCATTAAGCATGACTTGAAAATGAATGCTGGAGCAAAGCATGTGTAAGTGTGGCCTGTGGCTGGCAAGTGAAAGCAGCAGGGGGTGTTAGCCTCCTCAGGCAGGAGCAGCAGCCCTGGGGCTGATCCCTGTCTCCCTGCTCTCCCCAAGGTTGGATGCTTTGGATCCCAACGCTTACGAGGCCTTCAAAGCGTCGCGCAACCTGCAGGACGTGGTGGAGAGAGTGCTGAGGAACCAGCAGGAGGCTGAGAAGGTGCCAGGGGTGAAGAGGACCCTCAGTGTGCAGGCCTCTCTGATGACCCCAGTTCAGCCCATGCTGGTAATGTTGGCTCTGCTGCCCTGGTGACCTTCAGCCAAGCAAGAGATGGAGTCGTGGTGTGCTGACAGAGCGCCTGTGGGATCAGGAGGTGGATAGGTGACTGCATGTGAGGGCTGGGGGTCAGGAAGGGACAGAGACAGCCTCTGCTCACCTGTGCCCTGGGATAGGACAAGGAGCAATGGATGGAAGCTGCAGCACAGGAAGTTTCACCTCAACATGAGGAAGAACTTCTTGAGTGTAAGGGTCCCAGAGGCCTGGCACAGGCTGCCCAGAGAGGTTGTGGAGTCTCCTTCTCTGGAGCCTTTCCAGCCCTGTCTGGATGTGTTCCTGTGTGACCTGAGCTGGATTGTCTGGTCCTGCTCTGGCAGAGGGTTGGAATTGATGATCTATGGAGGTCTCTTCCAATCCTTAATATCCTGTGGTCCTGTGACTTCAGCTTTGATGTCATCTTAGGAAGTGTTCTCTGCCAAGAGGTCACTATTGACTGTACTCAGGACTTGCACCTCCTGTGACACTACAGAAGCTAAATCTTGACTTTGCTTTCAGTCCAGAAGTGACTTCTTTGTTTGGTGTCATAGAATCAGAGAATGGTAAGGTTGGAAAGGACCTCAAAGATGATCTAGTTCCAACTCCCTGCCATAGGGACACCTCCCTCCCACTAGTATCACTCCAGAGGTTGCTCCTTTCTCTGGAAACAGCTTCCCAGTGGATTAGAGATTTCAGATCAGTTTGGAGGCTTTGTTTTTTTAACAACTAAGGGTTAACTAATCTGGGTTAGGCACAGCACTTAGACCTCGGAGTGTTTGCAGGAGGTAAGTGCTGAAAAGCTCTAATTAGTTGGGTATGTGCAGATGAGTCTAAGTCAGTCAGTAATTAAGAATAGGAAAACTTGGAGTGGGTAGCAGAAGCCCTGGACAGAAAACTACAAAGAATAAGCAGCTTGTTCATGAGCTGAGGTCAGAGTAGCTTAATTTCTTTAATTTATCATCTGAGCTGTTGGAGTTTGGGGTGCATTAAGAGGAGTGTGTCCAGCAGATTGAGGGAGGTTCTCCTGCCCCTCTGCTCTCCCCTGGTGAGACCTCACCTGGAATATTGCATCCAGTTCTGGGCTCCCCAGTTCAGGGGGGACAGGGATCTGCTGGAGAGAGTCCAGGGGAGGGCTGCAAGGATGGTTAAGGGACTGGAGCACTGCCTGATGAGGAGAGGCTGAGGGGCCTGGGGCTGTTTGGTCTGGTGAAGAGAAGACTGAGAGGGGATTAAATCAATGTTCATAAGTATCTGAGGGCTGGGGGTTAGGAGGGAGGGCACAGGGACAGCCTCCGCTCACCTGTGCCCTGGGACAGGACAAGGGATGGAAACTACAGCACAGGGAGTTCCACCTCAGCATGAGGAAGAGCTTCTTTACTGTAAGGATCCCAGAACCCTGGCACAGGCTGCCCAGAGAGGCTGTGGAGTCTCCTTCTCTGGAGCCTTTCCAGCCCTGTCTGGATGTGTGCAATTCTAGGATGTGTTCCTGCAGGATTCTATGATCCTGCTCTGGCAGGGGGGTTGGACTGGAAGATTCCAGAGGTCCCTTCTGACCCCTGTGATCCTGTGAACTTCTCTCTACCTTCCCAAGGCTGAAGCCTGCAAGTCCATTGAGTATGCCATGAAGAAGTGCCCCAACGGCATGTACGCAGAGATCAAGTACGACGGCGAGCGGGTGCAGGTCCACAAGAATGGAGACCACTTCAGCTACTTCAGCAGAAGCCTCAAGCCTGTCCTCCCACATAAAGTAAGCAACCTGCTGTCCTGCCAGCTCTTCTGTCAACACCACTGCATGTCACAACAGTTCCTGTAGCAAGGAGGGTAAATTCTGCCTGGAGAAGAGAAGGCTTCGGGGAGACCTAATAATGACTTCTTGATACGNCTCTGGAGGTCACTTCCAACCCAGACCATTCTTTGATTCTAAGTTATGTAGATAGAACCTGGAAAAGAAGCACTTCAGTGAGGGCAGGAGTGGGGTCCTGCATGTGGGGAAGAGCAACCCCATGAAGCAGTACAGGTTGGAGAGCAGCTCTGAGGAAGAGGACCTGGGAGTGCTGGTAGACAACAGGATGAGCCAATAATGTGCCCCCACGGGCAGGAAAGCAAACAGGATCCTTCTCTTAATGCATCCTGGGATATATTAAGAAGAGTGTGGCCTGCAGGTAGAGGGAGGTTCTCCTCCTGCTGTCCTCTGTGCTGCTGAGGCCTCACCTGGAGTACTGTGTCCAGTCCTGGGCACCTCAGCTCAAAAAGGACAAAGAGCTACTGAAGAGAGTCCAATGCAAGGCCACAGAGGTGCTGTGGGGACTGGAACATCTCTGAACAGGCTGAGAGCTGGGGCTGGTAAGCTTGGAAAGAAGGAGGCTGAGTGGGATCTTAGCAATGCTTAGAAATATCTAAGGGGTGGGGGTCAGGAAGATGGAGCCAGACTCAGTGCTCCCCAGTGACAGGACAAGAGGTGAGGAACATAAACTTGAGCATAGGAAGCTCCATCTGAACTTTCCTGTGAGGGTGGCAGAGCCCTGGAGCAGGCTGCCCAGAGAGGTGGTGGAGTCCCCATCTCTGGAGGCTTTCAAGGCCCATATGGATGTGTTCCTGTGTGACCTGCCCTGGGTGATCCTGCTCTGGCAGTGGGGTTGGGCTCAAAGATCCCCAGAGATCCCTTCCAACCCCTACCATTCTGTGACTTGTAACCAAGTAGATTTGGTGGACATGAAGAGTTTCTAACTGGAGTTAAGCTGCCTGCCTGAGAGTCCTCTTTGTGCACTGCAGTTTGGGAGACTCAATGCCAGTTTGCCTGACTTGGTTCTCTCTGTTCAAGGCTCATTTCTGTAGGCTGAGCTGTCTCTGCTGTGGGAGAAAGTAAAGCTAGGCCTACCTGGGCCTCAGACACACAGCATCTGCACTGAGCTGAGTCTCTCTGCTCAGCCTGCAGACATCTTTTCATTTCCTCTGGTTTTTATTTTCTCTCCAAGGTTGCCCATTTTAAGGACTTCATCCCCCAGGCTTTCCCTGGTGGGCAAAGTATGATCCTGGATTCAGAAGTTCTTCTGATTGACAACAAAACTGGCAAACCCCTTCCTTTTGGGACTCTTGGTGTGCACAAGGTAAAAAGATAAAGACAAGGGACAAATAAAAGTCCTTTGTTGTGGCTGGAGGCTCTTGTTCTGCTGACTCAAACACACCAGCAGGGGATTTGTTCTCACAGGATAATTTCAGAGCTGTGGTGCTTGCATCTAGAGGGGAAGAATGAGATCCCTGGGAAGGCTGATGTGAAGGAGAAGGTGCTGCTGTGGTACAGCAGAGTTGACATTAACCTGATCACTAGCAGGACAGTAACAAAAGTGCCAAGATGAAGATTTAAAATCCCTTTGGAGAATCCTGAAGTGGATTTGCTTATTGCTCAAGGCAAAGCATGCTGGGAGAGGTTATTCTTGGGTTGGCAGGATGTGGGGTTCATGTCTAGAGTAAATGGTGGTGAGGAAGAGCACAGCAAAATGAAGGTTTAAGTGCTTTAACTTCAAGTAGCCATTGCTGAGAAGCCTCTGGGTCATTTGGGTTTTGTTGCAGCAGCAGTTGTGGATGTGGCATTGCCCAAAATCTGAAATCCTTGTGGTGTTCTCTCCCTGTCACCAGGAAATGATGGTGGTTAGCTGCCTCTGAGGCTTTGGCACATTCAGTCTAAAGCTTTCATTCTCTCTTGCAAAAGATGCTTAAGCTCCTTAGAGCTGTAAGATGGAGATTAAATGCATCCTTTTATTTCTGTTATCTTTCTACAACTCCACATTGCTGCTGGCTCCAGATGCAGGGGTCTGATAATGGCCTTGATTGTCTTTCAGAAAGCTGCTTTCCAAGATGCCAACGTTTGCCTCTTTGTGTTTGACTGCATCTATTTCAATGAGGTCAGCCTGATGGACAGGTAGGTGCCTGGTGTAGTGTGAGAGCAGCCTGGCAGGGCTCCCAGCATGAGCTGGCTGGAAGACAACCTCTGCAGGAGCAGTTCCTGGAGGGTTTGGAGACAGGCCACTTAGCCCTGTAAAATTGAGGCAGCTTAGGAGAGTCCCTCCTGAGCTGAGGAGTTTGCCTGTGGAGCTTCATCATGCTCTACAGTTCCAGAGTGTCAGGATTAGCAGCTGAGTGTGGCTCAGCACCCAGCTCATCTCTGTCCTCTGGAACTAAAGACATTAACACACAGCTTCTAATGTATAGCTCAGTTCCTGCAGGGAACAGAGTGTTGGTTGTCCCCTCTGGAACTTGTAGCATAGATCATTTAATGATCTCAGAGGCTCTTCTCAATGCTCACTATTGGTGCTTCATGGTAAAATTGTTCCCATCCTTAATCATCCATCCCAGAAGCCAGCCACGTGCTCGTGGAAGGCCAACAGTCTGGGGGCTGTGAGAGAGTTGTTCTCTTTCCCCTCTGCTCTGCCCTAGTTAAGGTCACATCTGTAGTGCTGGGACCAATTCTGGGCTCCTGAGTTGCAGAGGGACAGGGAACTGCTGGAGAAGTCCAAGGGAGGCTGCAAAACTGCTTAGGGGCCTGGAGCAGCTCTGTGAGGAGCAAAGGCTGAGAGCCCTGGGGCTGAGAGCCCGCAGAAGAGCAGCCCCAGAGGGCATCTGAGCAATGCTCAGCAAGAGCTAAAGGAGCTGTGGGAGGCAAGAGGCTGGGGCCAGACTCTTGTCAGTGGTGCCCAGGGGCAATAAGGGGCAGAAAGTGGAAGGCAGAAGGTTGGATATGAAGAGGAGGAGAAAGTTGTTTGTTGTGAGGGTGCTGGAGGCCTGGAGCAGGCTGCCCAGAGAGGTTGTGCAGTGTCCTTGTGTGGAGAGCTTCCAACCCTCCCTGGGCACTGTGCTGCTGGGCAAGCTGCTGTGGGTGCCCTGCTTGAGCAGGGGGTTGGGCTGGATGATCTGCAGAGGTCCCTTGCAGCCCCCCACCATTTTGTGACTGTGGTTGTGTGTCCTGGTTTAGGCCTCTCAGTGAGCGTCGCAAGTTCCTCCACGACAACATGGTCGAGATCCCCAACCGCATCCTCTTCTCGGAGATGAAGCATGTGACGGTGAGCTCAGTGCCCAGCCAGCCTGCATGGGCACCCCAGGCCCTTCCCTGCTCCTTGCCTCCTGCCTTCTTTTGTCAGGGAGGTTGCCTATGGGCAGCAGTCCTTGCCTGTCAGAACAGTTCTGCTTCTGGCCTGTGTGCAAGACCTCTTCAGGCAGCAGTGTAGCGGAGAGGGTAATTAATTACTGCCAGGTGATATTTTTAAAGATATTAATGGAGTTTGTTAATGTTAAACATTCAGAACTGGAGTCATCCTGATCACCAATTTAATAATAATAACAGGTTCTAGGCATCACTTATGGAAACTGTATACAGGTTATAACAGGCTCTAGCAATAACCAATAGACATTAATTGAACTCAAACTGGCAGAGAAGGTTGCTGCGGTCAGTGCACTGCTTGTGGTCCATACACTGCTTGCTCACTAGATCTGAGGGGGTTGGGCTGGATGATCTGCAGAGGTCCCTTGCAGCCCCCAGGGACTATTGACAAGGTCTTGTAGTGACAGACAAGGAGCAATGGGTTTGAAGTGGCAGAGGGGAGATTGAAACTGGATGTTAGGAGGAAGTTGTTTGCAGTGAGGGTGGTGAGACACTGGCACAGGTTGCCCAGGGAGGCTGTGGAGCACAGAATCACCCAACCTGATCTTTGATCACATTCTGTGCTTCTGTGCTCAACCTCCCTGGAGGTGTTCAGGACCTGGTTGGATGAGGCCTTGAGTGACCTGTTCTAGTGGGAGGTGTCCCTGCCTATGGCAGGGGGTTGGAGCTGGATGATCCTTGAGGTCCCTTCCAACCTTACCATTCTGTGATTCTATAGATGGATGCAAGGAGCTCTGAAGCAAGGCCAACTGGTACCTGGTACAGGGAGGGTCTGGAATGAAGCCAATTGATGGGAGATCTGGACAGACCCACACACAGACCAGTATGATCCAAGCAATGCCATGCTACTGCCACTGTCTGTTTATTGAGTATGAACATGCATTTTTATCCCCCTCTAACAGACTGTTCAAGCCAGCCCATTACAAAAGCAATTGGACAAAGCATTTAAGGGACAAGGTCTTGACCCAACCAGCTGGCTCAAGTTATAGAATCATAGAATCAGAGAATGGTAAGGTTGAAAGGGACCTCAAGGATCATCTAGTTCCAACCCCCTGCCATAGGCAGGGACACCTCCCACTAGAACAGGTCACTCAAGGCCTCATCCAACCAGGTCCTGAACACCTCCAGGGAGGTTGAGCACAGAAGCACAGAATGTGATCAAAGATCAGGTTGGGTGATTCTGTGCTCCACAGCCTCCCTGGGCAACCTGTGCCAGTGTCTCACCACCCTCACTGCAAACAACTTCCTCCTAACATCCACTTTCAATCTCCCCTCTGCCACTTCAAACCCATTGCCCCTTGTCCTGTCATTGCAAGCCCTTGTCAATAGTCCCTCCCCAGCCTTCCTGTAGCTCCCTTCAGATACTGGAAGGGTACTCCAAGGTCTCCTGGAAGCCTTCTCTTGTGCAGGCTGCAGAGCCCAAACTCTCTCAGCCTGTCATTTGGAGCAGAAGAAAAGAGTTCAACTGGCTAGAGAGGAGATGCTCCTTAAGGAGAATCTGATCTTGTGTGTGGAGGATGTGCTCAGGACACCATCTGTGGCTTCCTTGTCTCTGAGAATTGCTTTTAACTACCAAACCTTTGCCTTCCTGGGTCATATTCCCAGCTTGGCCACTGGATGTGCAGCAAGAGAGCTTTGTGTGGGCTCTGCTTGGAAAGCTCTGTCATGACATGAGGCACTCACCTCTGCAGCTGGTTTGGCTTTAGTGCCACTGCTCCAGAAAGAACACCTTGGAACCACAGCCCTGAGCTAACAGGATTCCTTTCCTTTCCAGAAAGCTTCAGATCTGGCAGATATGATCACCAGAGTCATCCGTGAGGGACTGGAAGGACTGGTGCTGAAAGACATAAAGGCAGGTCCAGCTTTGCTCTTCACTGGGCTGTGTGGTAGCTGGGCAGCAGCAGCAGGCAGGGGTGTGTGGCTGAATCATGCAAGGCTGAGCACCCAGAAAACCTCTCTGGGCTCTTGTTAGTGCTGACATCAGCCTGAGTTGCTCCTCAGGTACTGGTGTGCTCCTGCACTGCTTCACTGGGTCAAAGCAAGGCTGTTGGAGGAGGTGGCTGCCCACCAGGAGGTCTTCCTGAGTGGGCTTCTTCCCTTCTTTTGCCCAGGGTAATTATGAGCCAGGGAAGAGACACTGGCTGAAGGTGAAGAAGGACTACCTGAATGAGGGTGCCATGGCTGACACTGCTGACCTGGTGGTGCTGGGAGCTTTCTATGGGCAGGGCAGCAAAGGTGAGTCTCTGCAGCTGGCTTCATACAGAGAGCTGTCAGCTCAGGAAATCCTCAAGCATTTTCCTGTCCTAGGCCTCCTCCAGCAGGGCAAGGATGGCAGTGCCCATCTGCTGCAGCCCATCAGATGGCAGCCATGAGTGTGCTGTGGGTTATTGGCACAGCAGAGCCTTGGGTCCTGGGCTGGGCTCTTAGAGGGCAGAGGCTCTGTTCAGCTGGTGGGAGCTGATGCTGGGAAGCCATCACAAGGCTGAGGTCCTTTGACTGCCAGAGAATGGAAGAGGGGCTGGGTTCAGTGCCTTGGGAAACACTGTGGCAGCTCCTGCAGAAGCTGAGAACTGTCCCCTCCTGCAGGTGGGATGATGTCCATTTTCCTCATGGGCTGCTATGATCCCAAGAGTGAGAAGTGGTGCACTGTGACCAAATGTGCTGGTGGCCATGATGATGCCACCTTGGCACGGCTGCAGACAGAGCTGGACATGGTGAAGATCAGCAAGGTGAGAGAGGCTCTGCTGTGGAGGTGATNAGAACTGGACACAGCACTCAAGGTGTGGCCTGAGCAATGCTGAATGCAGGAGCAGAAGGACTGCCCTGGTCCTGCTGGCCACACTGCTCCTGATAGAGTCTGAGCAAAGGGCTTGGGGAAAGCTTCCCTCCTGCTGAGTTGCTGGCTGGAGGCAGTGCTGTGCTGGGAGTGAGTGGCTAAGCTGCTGTGACACACGAGGGGCAGGTGCAGATTTGTACCCAGGCCCTGAGTGGGCAGCCAGGCCCCATCTGGGCCCTCTCGGGGTGGGTTCCACTGGGGAGGGCAGAGCAGCATCGCTCTTGGCACGCTGTGGTTGGTGAGGTCAGTCACTAGATGGGGCCAATGCTCAGCTCAGCCCACGGGGGCTGGATGAGTCCAGATTGCTTGTGAGGGACTTCCTGAGTTGAGGAATTCTGCTTCTGAAGGCTGGATAGAGAGCTGAGCTCTGCTCACTGCCCTGCTGAAAGCCACCTGCAGCGAGGTGCTGGAATCCCAAACCCAATGGGCAGGTTTCTGTCAATCACAGCTGGAGCCACTGGCACTGTGTGACATCTGGAGTGGCAGGAGTGCAGAGCTGTGCCACAGCTGTGCCCCTCTAGGTGAGAGAAGCTGCTGCAGAGCTGTTCACCTGTGCTGCAGGCCAAAGCAAGCTGCATCCTTACCGAGGCAGTGCAATACCTGCATGGCCATCTGCTGCTGCTGCTCTTTCAGCATCTTCTTTGGTAGAAATCATCTTTGATCAGGTATTGATTGATTTTTCTTTTTGTGTGTTTGTGCTTTTACATTAACAGGATCCTAGTAAAATTCCAAGGTGGCTAAAAATCAATAAAATCTACTACCCAGACTTCATTGTCCCAGATCCAAAGGTAAGAGCCCTTCTGGTTGCTGAACTGTGGTTGGACTTCAATTCAGTGTTCAGGTTGTCCCTGGTTACAAGGTTAGATTTCATCCTTGGAACAGGAAACCAAGCACAAAAGTTTTACCTCTGAATCTTGCAGGTGCATTTGAGGCCAAGAATGAAATTGATACCTGCAGCACTTCTGGCAGATAAATCCCTTCCAGAAGTCAACTTCCTATAAGCTTGAAATTCCTCCAGTTAGAGTGGTGGAAGCACAGCTGTGCTTTGAAGCCCAAAGTCACTGTTGTTTTGCAGGCTGTAGCAGTGTGCTTGGTGCTGTGTTTGTCTGACAGCTCTCTAGAGATGGATGCTGAAGGCTCTCAGCCCCACTGGGAAACAGGCAGCAGCTCTTCTAATCGAGGGGACCGAGAAGTGGAGTGCTGGGGCAGGGAGGGGATTTGCTGTAGGGGGAGCACAGACACATCAGAGTTAGTTCATGAGAAGCAGGGATGTGATCTGACTGCCTCAATGCTGTGTTTAGAAAGCCCCAGTGTGGGAGATCACAGGGGCTGAGTTCTCCAGAGCTGAAGCCCACACTGCTGATGGGATCTCCATCCGCTTCCCGCGCTGCACCCGCATCCGTGACGACAAGGACTGGCAGACAGCCACCAACCTGCAGCAGCTGAAGGTGGGTCACAGCCTCTGCAGCATCCTCTGGAGCTGCCTGGCAGCAGCTGTGTTTGAAAAGAGAAATCCAGGCAGCAGGGTGTGCAGGGGAGAGCTCTGCTGCCTGCTCCCTAGGACAGGGGTTACGGTTCCCCTGTACTCCAGGCTCAGGCTGATTGCTGGGTTTGTTTGCTGAGGCTCTTCAGCTTTCCCTGGGGAGTCCCCTGAGCTGCTGAGCACTTTGAGGGAGCTCTGTGCTGGCAGCCAGTTGTGTCAGCTCTTGGCACAGCTCTCATAGTGAGGAATGTCCTTCCTGAGAGAGGTGACCTTTATTCTCTGCCATTAATTGCTGAAGTTGGGGGAGGCCTCTCAGAATCACAGGTTGGAAAAGAGCCTCAGGATCACTGAGTCCAACCAATATCCCTCCCCTGCAGGGTTCTCCTTAAACCATATCCCCAAGCACCACATCCAGGTGACCTTTAAACACATCCAGGGTTGGTGACTTCACCACCTCTTGAAGGGCTAAGGGCAGCCTGGCCCAGTTGCAGGGCAGAGAGCCCAAATGGAACCCTGGGGCTGCACTCCGCTTGCAGCTCCTGCAGCTCCTTCCCTGATGTTCCTGTCAGGGGTTGGTTTGCTGCCATCCCCAGCAGCAAGTCAGCTGTGGAGGAGCTCTGTTCTCAGCCCACTTCTGTTGTTTGGGCTCTCTTCACACTGCCCACAGGGTACTGGCAGCAGATGCCAGCCATGGAGGGGTTCACCCACCTGCTGCCCAGCAGGCTGGCTGGCTCCTTGTGCAGGCATGGGGGAGAAGGGGAAAGTTCCCTCTTCAAACTGCCCAGGGTGAGCAGTAGGAGTTTGCTCATCTCCAGGCTAGGGAGCCAGGCCTGCAGCAGATGATGGAAATGTGGCTTTTGGTAGCCCCCTGCATGGCTTCCCTTGATGCCAAGCAGTTGGGTGGAGCACAGAGAGCTGGAGCAGACCTGACAGGAAAATGGAGGTGCAGGAAGAAAAAGCAAACTCTGAGAGGGGAGGGGGTAGGAAACAGGAGGAGCCCACAGGGTCCAGCTCCTGTCAGAGGTTTCACTGTGGCTCATGGCAGTTGCTTTGCTTCCTGTGGGACAGGAGCTGTACCAGCTCTCCAAGGAGAAGGCTGACTTCAGTGTCACTGCTGGGGAGGAAGATGCTGGAGAGTCTACAGCTGGCAGCAGTGGAGAGAACGAGGGAAATTCCAGGTCTTCCACACCACACAGCACCATTAAAACTCCCCCAAGCAAGTCACCTGCAAAAGCCCAGAAGCCAGAAGGTAGGTTGGAGAGAGGAGCCCCAGGGTGTGTACTGTGTGTCTGGGGCAGGCTGGCTTTGGGTCTTTATGTTTAACCCTGCCATGGGATCTCCATGGGCAGAGCCCTGTGCTGCTGGTGGCATAGGGTCTTTATGTTTAACCCTGCCATGGGATCTCCATGGGCAGAGCCCTGTGCTGCTGGTGGCATGAACAGCCACGCTCTGGGCTTGAGAGAAGATGGACACAGCACTGATGATGTTCAGCTTGGTGCTTAGGCAACTTGTGTGGACAGTAAAAGCTCTGAGATGTTCCATGCTGCACCTTGACCCTGGCAGTCTCAGTCACAGCTCATACCAAAACTGCTGGGAGTGATTTCTCTGTAAGCCTCTCAGGGCAGGGTCCTGAGCAGTCTGCAAGGCTGATCAGAAGAGCAAAGCTGCAGCCCTTTGGTCAGAGGGTTCTGGCCAGGTGGTGAATTGCAAAGCTGTGAAATCAATTTGTGTTGTCACTGGGGAGCAACTCGAGGCAAATTGCTGAGCAGTCTCCAAAGGACAGTGGTGACAGCAGGGAGGGCAGGGCAGGGCAGGGCGATGCACAGGATGCTTTTACCAGGAGGAGGAGGAGGAGGGAAACTTCCTCCCTTTTCCCTATTCTCTCCCCTCCTCCACTTCACTACCCAGCCAGTGTCTGGAGAGAGAGAGCACAGCTGAGACAGGTTTTTGTTTCCAGAGAGCAAAGCAGTGATTGGATCCTCTCCAAAAGCAGAGGAGAAACGCGGGGAGAAGCGGAAAGCCTCGGAGATGGAGGACAACGGCAAAACGGTAGGGGGCAGGGGGCACAGCTGGGGAGCAGCCCCTGGGCTGGGAGCTGTTCACCTTTGCCTTCCACATGGAGAAGCCTGAAACCTCCTCCTAGCAGCACCCTAAAGTGAAATCAAATAAAGGCAGAGAGAGCAGCTATGAGCCACGACGGAGCCACCAAGATGCTGAGAGG
>WBNM01044886.1:1064-15744 GCA_013399055.1 Ramphastos sulfuratus | reverse complement strand
TCACAGAAAAGGTGATTAGGCACCGGAATGGACTATCCAGACAGGTGGTGAAGTCACCATCATGAGAGGTTTTAAGAAAAGATTGGATGTGGCACTTGGTGGCATAGTTTAGCTGATGTGGTGGTATTGAGTCAGAAGCTGGACTTGATGGTCTCAGAGGTCTTTTCCAGCCTCAATGATTCGGTGATCTCAGATTGATACCTGAGGTTTACAATTGCATTTAGGGACCTCTCAGTGGATAAGGAATTGATTGGATGCTCACAAGAGTTTCAGTCAATGGCTGAACATCCAAGTAGGGACCAGTGATGAGTAGTGATCCTCACGGGTCAGTATTGGGACTGGTGCTGTCTGTTAGTGGACATGGACAGTGGGGTTGAGAGCAGCCTCTGCAAGTCTGCCAATTATACCTAACTGTGTGACACAGTTGACATGCTGAAAGGTCAGGGTGCCATCCAGAGGGACCTTCACAGGCTTGAGATGTGAGCCTGTGTGTGTAGGGTTGAGAAGTTACCCCCCAAATAAAATTTACCAGACTAGCTCAGGAGGTTTGGAAGTAAGATAAAGCTGTATTTTACAGCAAGTTAAATTCACAAGTTTATATACAAATTTATTTACAAGTATATGCAATTATTTACAAGGTAGAATTAATACAGAAATCCAATCCTCCCCATGCTGGACACAGAAAGCCCAGAGGAGGCCAACACTATCTTCTTCTCTCCCCTCAGACAGAAAACCAGCAAGATCTTACATATCATCAGTTCAGTCAGGGTTAGCATTCAGCCATGCACAGAGGAGCAGAGGAGGAGGTGGAAAGCAGAAGGCAAAAGGAACAAAGAGTGAGAAATGGTTTATACCAATTAACAAAGCAATGAATGATACAGAGTTTATCATTCTTTTCCTTTTACAACCAATGCTCTGCTCAGTCAGTCTATATTCATCTTTTCCGCCAGAAAGTTCCTCTCTCTTGTTTGTAATTTGGAACCAAAATAGAGCATTAGCTCTTAAATTGCTACACTGTGCAAACATCATGAAGTTCAACAAGGGCAAGTATGAGGTCCTGCACCTGGACCAAGGCAATGCTAAACACAAGTAAATGCTGAGTGATGAATGAATTGAAAGCAGGTCTGCAGAGAATGACATGAGAATGTATCATGAAAGATAGCAAAAAATAGATGATGTGATGGTTTGGGAGTTCCCTGCCCCCCCACANACCACAGACCTCAAGACTAGACCATGGCACCAAGTGCCACGTCCAAACGTGCCTTGAACACCTCCAGGGACGGTGACTCCACCACCTCCCTGGGCAGCCCATTCCAGTGGGGAATGACTCTCTCAGTGAAGAACTTTCTCCTCACCTCCAGCCTAAACTTCCCCTGGCACAGTTTGAGACTGTGTCCTCTTGTTCTGGTGCTGGTTGCCTGAGAGAAGAAAGATATGGACATACTTGAGTTGCCTTGGAGCAACCTGGTCTTTTGGAAGGCATCCCTAACCACTGCAAGGGGGCTGGAACACCTTTAAGATTTTCTCCAGCCCAAACCATTCTATGGTTCTATGGTCTAGGGGCTTTCTAAAGCCTCTTGGCTAAGAAACTAAAAAGTATAGTTGCCTGCCTGTTGAAGATGAGCATGTAAGACAGACAAATTTCTCCAGGAAAATTCTCTTCAGTCTATTCAAGCACTTGCAAAGCTATAGGCAGAAGCAACCAAGGCTTTGTCAAAAACTTAGCTTAGTTGACAGAAGTCCTATTACTGAGCATATTGAGATGTACTACTCTGTAACTAAGCTGTTCACCTGGGTGCATCTGGATGATGGCTTCTAGAAAAGGAGTACTCAGGGACTCCCTTTGCAGCTATCTGCTGGGTAATTTAAACGTGTGTTAATAGCATTTGCTTCTATCCAAAACTTGCAGGTTGGTGGTGATGTTGTTTGCTGGCTTTTATGCAGCATCTATGAGGCTAGAGCATTCACCTAGGAGGCCAGGGACTCACTTTTGCTGTTGACTTCATTTTGAGATGACTCAAAAAAGAGCCCTGGCTTCCTGGTCAGTTAGTTATCATAAGCTGAGCAAAGCCATGACTAAATTTCATTAAAATGTCTGAGCTGTAGTTCATAAAAGCCAGAAGTGAAAACAGATGATCATGAGGCTGGGGAAAAAAATGTTAGGTCTCATTGATCTGAAAAATGAAAAGATAGTACAGGTTATTATAAATTCTCAGACATTAGCTCTTTGGGATTTTACTTCCATCTACAGCCGCAGTGAAACTTTGACCTCCCTCTTCTCTTGCCGGTTGGTCTCATTTGCAATCTTTCCAACTGCCACAGCTCCCAAATTTGTTTGTGAAGCATGAACTTTGAAGCTGCTGCTCACTAGCAGCAACTCATCTTGAATCACAGCAGCTGTAGTTCTTGGAGTTAATGTACTTTTACCCTCTGATGATAATTCATAGAATCATAGAATGGTAGGGTTGGAAGGGACCTCAAGGATCATCCAGTTCCAACCCCCTGCCATAGGCAGGGACACCTCCCACTAGTACAGGTCACTCAAGGCCTCCTCCAACCTGGCCTTGAACACCTCCAGGGAGGGAGCAGCCACAACCTCCCTGGGCAACCTGTGCCAGTGTCTCACCACCCTCACTGCAAAGAACTTCCTCCTAACATCCAGTCTAAATCTCCCCTCTGCCAGTTTAAACCCATTGCCCCTTGTCCTGTCATTGCAAGACCTTGTAAATAGTCCCTCCCCAGCCTTCCTGTAGGCCCCCTTCAGATACTGGAAGGCTACTCTAAGGTCTCCTGGAAGCCTTCTCTTCTCCAGGCTGCAGAACCCCAACTCTCTCAGCCTGTCCTCATAGCAGAGCTGCTGCAGCCCTCTGATCATCTTTGTGGCCCTCCTCTGGACCCGCTCCAACAGTTCCATGTCCTTCCTGTGCTGGGGGCTCCAGAACTGCACACAGGACTCCAGATGGGGTCTGAGGAGAGCAGAGTAAAGGGGCAGAATCCCCTCCCTTGCCCTGCTGGCCACACTGCTCTTGATGCAGCCCAGGACTCGGTTGCTGTCTGGGCTGCACTCACACTGCAGGCTCATGTTGAGCTTTTCATCACCCCAGACCCCCAGGTCCTTTTCCTCATGGCTGCTCTCAGCCATTCCCCACCCAGCCTGTATGTTTTTAAGGCCATCCCTGTTCATCCCCTCATGTTTTTAAGGCCAGACCGAATGTGGTTCTGGGCCAGCTGATGTAGTGGAAGGTGTCCCTGCCCATGGCATGGGGATTGGAACTGGATGATCGTTGAGGTCCCTTCCAACCCTGATAATTCTGTGATCTAGAAAGGGAAGCTGCTGTTATAGTTGGTGAAACATCTTCAAAGTGTGGAATTATGAGTGTTGGCTTCTTAAGTGCTGACTTCTCCAGCTATGTAGGAGGTAAACAGGTGGAGAGTTGCAAATGGCAGCCATTACATTTATTTGTTTCAGAGAATCACACAAGTTTTGTTCCTTCCCTCTCTACTTTGTGCATCTTTTGTTGTAATACCTTGGTCCTTTTGGGTGTGTGGGTTTGGGTTTTTTTTTTTTTTGTTTTTGTTTTTTGGGTTTTTAAAATATCAATTATATATCATTTTTTATTAACAGAACTGTGCAGTTTCAGACAACAGGCCTCATACTGTTTCTCTACACTGCACATGAATTCCTGTGGAAGGTCTCCTAAGTACTGACTTGGCTAGATCCTGCTTAGCTGATGAAATCTTTCCAAATGATGGCCCCACACATCTATCTTGGTGTTTCCTTATCAGATACATCTCTGCATAAGAGGATTGAAGGTTCCAAGATGTTCTTGCTTTAGAGTGCACTTCACAAAGAGACCAAACTGCTCTCCCTCAACCTGAAAGCATTGGAGCGAGGATGGAGCTTCTTCTACCTCCAGTGAACATCTTTGGCTGGAGTCTACCCCCTCTTCTGTAAACCACATTTTCCCTTTTAGGGGGAGAGACCACATTGTGATGCATTCAATATTTGTACTCCTATTGCCCATTTGTTCTCTTACAAACTACCTCCCCTTTCTTTTAGAGGCTTTGTAATAAGGTAGGCAGAGCATTAGAATGCAGTTAGAGTGAAGGATGATGCTTAAACCCTTTCTTTTAACAAAAACATTTCCATTGGCTCTAATTATTAGTTCAAACACTAATGCATGGGTGTGTGTGGAGGGAACGATGGAAAACAAAGCTATTCACAGATTTCACTTTAATATGCTATAGATTTCCATGGATTTCAGCCCTCCTCTCTATAGATTTTGGGGTTTTTTTCCACTTTGAAAACCTTCACAGGCTTCACTTCAAATATATTTATGGTGGCCTCTCTTCTGACCCCAAGCAGGTTAATCTGGTGATGCATATTATATAATGTGATTACAGAAGGTAAAACCAGGCTAATAAGGTACAGCGTGTGGAGTTCTTTAGTGGCTTTGATGTGTATCTTTCAATTTTCCTTCTTGCCTGCAAAAAGCAATAAAACCCTCCTCAGTTCCAGCAGTGCTTGCACTCCCTGTTTCACATTGCTGTGTTATTGCAGCCTGACATGCACTGTACCTGTCTTGTTTCTCACAGGCATGTCCCTTTGGTCTTTTCAACGTTGTGGATACTTGAGACACTCCTACAAATTACTGTGCTGATTAAAAATCCTTGATCATATAATCTTTTAGCTTTCAAACGTGCTGTCAAACAATAGAATCAAAAATACAGGGCTGCTGCAGTTATTTCATATTAATGCTTCAAGTTCAAACAAAGTGTCAAGATGACTAAGTACAAGGGATTTTCAGAAGGCTTTAATGTTGCCTCATTTCAAATCACTTCATAAGCAGCTTGGTAATGAGCTCAATAAATTCTCCTGGAAAAAAAAAAAAAGCTTTCTAGTAAAAAAAAAAAAAAGAAAAGGTAGGTTGCTATTTTATAATTAGCCCTCTGGGCTAGTGGGAAGGAGTCTTATTTCCTGTTTGAAATGCACTTTGTTAGTGCTGTGATATGGAGATGGCTAAATGAGTATGAAATATTGTAATTAAGTACATCACAAGCTGTTTATCTTATCAGCAGTGGTTTTCTTTAAAGTATTGCTTGTTGACCACTGGTGCATTATCACAAATTTTCTCTGCTTTTCCAACTGAATAGACAGAAGGTTACCAAATATTGCAGGGGCAAAGCATGGTGGAAAGAGAGCAAATAAACAGAGCCTAGTAGCTCTGTTTGGACAGTGCCAGTACCTTTCCATTTCCTCTGAGCTGTTTAACCACCAAAGTGAGTACTGAATCCTTCTCTAGGCTTGATGAAAGAATGGTCCACAGAGGGTTTTGGAGCTGTGTGGTGGGTCTTTGGATGCCCTGCTGAGCAGCCTGCCTCTGTTCATGACAGAAGCATGAATCTGATTTTACCATTGGAGAAATGAAGCAGTTTGTTATTAATGACTATCTCAGCCATGCTCTTGCCCTTGCTCTGTGCTGTTGTTCTAAAGACTTCTTATGATGATCATAGAATCATAGAATCATAGAATGGTAGGGTTGGAAGGGAACTCAANTCATGTTGAGCTTTTCATCAACCCAGACCCCCAGGTCCTTTTCCTCAGGGCTGCTCTCCAGCTATCTCCTGACATTCTAAATTTCCTCAGCCACATAGCATAGATGTAGCCCATAACACATTTGTCTGTGATGTCAGTGTGTTTCTTGCAAGGATCTCTTGAGAAGTTTGCCTGGGGGCTGCATCTTGCCACTGTGACCGAGTGAAGTGGTGTGCAGTTCACATGGACTTTACACAGCTCGATTCTTCTAAGCACGAGTGCCAATGTGCCTGTGCCTAGGTGCCCCAATAAGAGGTATTCTGAGTGTTTTGCTGCACTTCCTCACAGTTGTCCCAATTTCACAGATACCTTGTTTACAACAGGCAGTAAAACATGATGGTGATCACCTCGAGCTGTCGCTGAATAACCTCTCACCTGATTGTGAGACTCTATGGGTGCATCAGCACAGCTCTGCCCTAGGGCTAATTTATGCTTCTGAAAGGCAATTTCATATCTCTGCCCACTTCTGAGGTGACCTTATTGTGGTCTTCCAGTATCTGAAGGGGGCCTACAAGAAAGCTGCTGAGGCACTTTTTAGGATGTCAGGTAGTGACAGGACTAGGGGGAATGGAGCAAAGCTGGAGGTGGGGAGATTCAAACTGGACGTGAGGAGGAAGTTCTTCACTGTGAGAGTGGTGAGAGCCTGGAATGGATTGCCCAGGGAGGTAGTTGAGGCCCCATCCCTGGAGGTGTTTAAGGCCAGGCTGGATGAGGCTCTGGCCAACCTGATCTAGGGCAGGGTGTCCCTGCCCATGGCAGGGGGTTGGAACTAGATGATCTTTGTGGTCCCTTCCAACCCTGACTGATTCTATGATTTGCTCAGAATTATCTGACTTAGGGTTGTGTCTCTGGCAATGCTACCATGAGCTATTGGGACATTGTTCCCCATGGGATTGTTCACATTGTCTAATAGATATTTGAGGCATGACTTCCTGCTTCAGAAGCTGTGCTCCCACTTCCCAGTTATATCACATTTATCCTGATATCTACTCATCTTTCTTCTCACATTAATTTTGTGAACTGAAGAATTCGGACTGATACGAAGTTTTCCACTTTCACCCTTACAGTATCTTTTTTATTCCTTTGGCAGCAAATCAGTTTTAATTTTAAATTGCAAACACAGTTTATAATCCATCAATATAGTATTCTTTCAGAACTTGAGTTAATACTGCTGGCTCTGGAAGATTTGGTGCTGCTTATTTTACCACTCTCTTCCAAAACTTCACCTATTGACATTTTAGTTTAATATAGTATCCCTCCTCCCTGAAATTATTCCTCCAATATTAAGATGAGTATTAAGAATTTATTTAATATTTTTTTCTACAGCTTTGCCTTCTTTTGGAACTCTTTTCACACCTTGATCACATCTGTCATCTTGCTGACAGGCTTTCTGTTTTAAATAGGTTGAAAGGAAATATTCATTAATGGTTTTATGCAACTACCAGGACTTTCCCACAATTTTTTTCTTGACTGTTGCTTGATGGCTTTACATTTAACTTGTCAAATTTTACCCTCTTTTAAAATTTTTGTTTTCCTCATTTAGACATGCCTTTTAAATTTTTTTTAAATGTTGTCTTTTAATTTTGTCTCCTTTGCTTATCTTTTTAATGTAATTTTTTTTTTATCCTCTCTTTTTTTTTCAATCATCAGTATAAAGTTACCCTAAGCATCAAACCCAGTGGATTTGAGCAGTCCCCACCCACACAAAATGCTACAAAGTAAAACATAGAACTGTTGGAGCAGGTCCAGAGGAGGCCACAAAGATGCTCAGAGGGCTGCAGCAGCTCTGCTATGAGGACAGGCTACAAGATTTGGGGCTCTTCAGCCTGGGGAAGAGAAAGCTTCGAGGAGACCTTAGAGTAGCCTTCCAGTATCTGAAGGGGGCTACAGGAAGGCTGGGGAGGGACTATTGACAAGGTCTTGCAATGCCAGGACAGGGGGCAATGGGTTTGAACTGGCAGAGGGGAGATTGAAACTGGATGTTAGGAGGAAGTTGTTTGCAGTGAGGGTGGTGAGACACTGGCACAGGTTGCCCAGGGAGGTTGTGGCTGCTCCCTCCCTGGAGGTGTTCAAGGCCAGGTTGGAGGAGGCCTTGAGTGACCTGTGCTAGTGGGAGGTGTCCCTGCCTATGGCAGGGGGTTGGAATTAGATGATCCTTGAGGTCACTTCCACCCCTACCATTCTGTGATTTTCACTTCCCTTTAAATTAACGTGTTTACATAATGTTATAAACTCATCTTGCCTAAAGACAGGTATTCCCAACATGCAGAACTTCATTTGCTTGTCATTCTTATGAAGACACTGAATTAGAGTAAATAAAGTTTACCGTTGAAGCATGGTCCTTGATTTACATCTTCATATAAGCTCTGCACAGTACTTGGGTTAAATAAGTACCAGCTTCTCTTCTCCCTCTGTAACAATTCTGACTCCCTTAGTGACTCAGGCTTTAGCACTACTCATTCAGTAAGTTACTTGAAGTAATTAGCTTTGCTGTAAGGGATTTTTGGTCATGAGAAGAACTTTTATTTGCATTATCTCATACAATACTGATGGTAAACAAATAATTCTTTGCTTGTTTTTTCTAACAGACTTTTCCTTTGATACATATATAAGAGTCCTTTCAGAACAGACCCTTGTTCCTTCCAAACCAGCCTTGTGTTTGTCATAATTGACTTTTCTTGATATACTTGAGGGTGGTTAAAAAAAAAGTGGATATGAATTGCATTTATAATTCTCTTGCATATCTTGGGTGGCTCTCTCCTTGTGATAGTCTGCAACGAACTAAACCACTCAGTTTCTGGGAGCCCTGAGCACACTGACAAGCCTGTAAGCATCTTTTCTATAGTTTTACTTTACAAGCTCTCTTCTTATTCTCTTTATGTTATCTACAAAAATATCTTAATTTCTGTTCTGAACCATGGTATAGATATATATAAGGACCTGCACACCAATATGATGTAGGCAGCTCACAACACAGTGTACCCCAGCACTGCTGACAGGGTGCAGAAGATCACATTGCTAGCACTGAGCACAATGAAAATCAAGATCATCAATAGCATAAAGTGCTGATTCTCTGTCTGGATTGCAGGAATCATCCTGGCTTCCCTTTTCACCTTCCAGTATCATCGAATCATAGAATGGTAAGGTTGGAAGGGACCTCAAGGATCATCTAGTTCCAACCCCCTGCCACAGGCGGGGACACCTCCCACTAGCACAGGCCTCATCCAACCTGACCTTGAACACCTCCAGGGAGGGAGCAGCCACAACCTCCCTGGGCAACCTGTGCCGGTGTCTCACCACCCTCACTGGAAAGAACTTCCTCCTAACATCCAGTTTCAATCTCCCCTCTGCAGTTTGAACCCATTGCCCCTTGTCCTAGCATTGCAAGACTTTGTCAATAGCCCCTCCCCAGCCTTTCTGTAGGCCCCCTTCAGATACTGGAAGGCTACTCTAAGGTCTCCTGGAAGCCTTCTCTTCTGCAGGCTGCAGAGCCCCAACTCTCTCAGCCTGTCCTCATAGGAGAGCTGCTCCAGCCCTCTGAGCATCTTTGTGGCCTCCTCTGGACCCACTCCAATAGTTCCATGTCCTTCCTGTGCTGGGGGCTCCAGAACTGCACACAGTACTCCAGGTGGGGTCTGATGAGAGCAGAGTAAAGGGGCAGGTATGAGCCTGCAGTATCTATGAGCCTGCAATCTGCAGTACAACAAATCTTGTCCAGAGCATGATTTCAAGAGGGAAATGATTATAATTTGTCAGGACAGTTAGAACATTTTGATGTTCAGATGATCACGAGAGATTTTTACCACCTGTATCCACACGCCTCTCTCTGCCTTCACCTTTGCATCCATATCCACAAACCTATAAATCAGGATTCAGGTGCCTAAATATAGTGTCTCTTGCCTTTGGTGATGCTTGTGACATCTGCACAGGTGAGAGGTTTATGAAGCAGGAGACTTGTGTCCTGGAAATCAGGTGTGACCTCCTATAGTTTCTAATATGACACCAGGAAGCTACACATAAGTAAATGAATCCCATCAAAGAATGAACTGACTGCATGATTTCTGGTGATGATGACTTTTGGTCATAGCTCAGGCATTTAAAAATCAGTTTTCTTTCTCTTAAGTGACACAGTCTTCGTTATTTTTGTAGTTGTTGGAGAAAAACAGGCATGTCCAGAAGCAAGATTTTGTTTTGTTTAAATAATTAGGCCAGCAATGTGCCCTTGTGGTCAAAAGAGTCAATGGCATCCTGGGGTGTATAAAAAATGTGTGGCCAGCAGGTCTAGGAAGGTTCCCATCCGGAGTACTGTGTGTGGTTCTGGAGCCCCCAGGACAGGAAGGACATGGAACTGTTGGAGCGGGTCCAGAGAAGGGCTACAAAGATGCTCAGAGGGCTGCAGCAGCTCTGCTATGAGGACAAACTGAGAGAGTTGGGACTCTGCAGCCTGGAGAAGAGAAGGCTTCGAGAAGACCTATAGCAGCCTTCCAGTATCTGAAGGGGGCCTACAGGAAGGCTGGGGAGGGACTATTTACAAGGTCTTGCAATGACAGGACAAGGGGCAATGGGTTTGAACTGGCAGAGGGAAGATTTAGGTTGGATGTTAGAAGGAAGTTCTTTCCAGTGAGGGTGGTGAGGCACTGGCACAGGTTTCCCAGGGAGGTTGTGGCTGCTCCCTCCCTGGAGGTGTTCAAGGCCAGATTGGATGAGGCCTTGAGTGACCTGTACTAGTGGGAGGTGTCCCTGCCTATGGTAGGGGCTTGGAACTGGATGATCCTTGAGGTCTCCTTCTAACCTTACCATTCTATGGTTCTATGATTCTAAGGTTCTTCTCCCACTCTGCTCTGCCCTGGTAAAACCATGCCTGGAATGCTGTGTCCAGTTTTGGGGTCCCCAGTTCAAGAGAGACAGGGACCTGCTGGAGAGAGTCCAGTGGAGAGCCACAAGGATGAGTTGGTGACTTGAGCATCTCCCCCGTGGAGGGAGACTGAAAGCCCTGGGGCTGTTTAGTCTGGAGAAGAGAAGGCTGAGAGGAGATCTGATCAATGTATACCAATATCTGAGGGGTGGATATCAAGTGGATGGAGCTAATCTCTTTTCAGTGGTCCGCAGCAATGAGACAAGGAGCAATGGATACAAACTGGTACAGAGGAGGTTTCACCTTAACATGAGGAGAAACATCTTTAGAGTGAGGGTGACAGAGCACTGGAACAGGCTGTCCAGAGAGGTTGTGGAGTCTCCTCTGCAGACTTTCAAAACCTGCCTGGATGCATTCCTGTGTGAACCACCCTGGGTGATCCTGCCTTGGCAAAGGAGTTGAACTCTATGACCTCTGGAGCTCCCTTCCAATCTCTAAGGTCCTGTGATTCTGTGAGTTAAATGAATTGCTCTAGCTAGTTACCTCTTCTTCCTCAGAGGGGCTAGCTTAGTCTTAAATAACTATGATTTGGACATCCCTAGAAAGATATAATAATCTGAACACAGGGTTCTAATGTCATTTCAAATGTAATATATCTGACACCTTTACAGAGGTGGCAGAAATGACCTGGAGAATAATCTTGATCCTCTGGAGTAACATCTGGAAGTTATGAGATGCCATAGTATGTAGAATGGCACTGGATAGGCTTTCAGGCAACTGAAATACACACAGGGGGGAGGTCCAGCTCCAGATGAAGGCGTGACAGTTAGGTATTTATGTGTAAAGGTCTGCACAGATACCCAAACCATCTTCATAGTCAGTGGAGAACTAATCAGTTTGGGCACTAAAACCCAGACTGCAATTCAGATGAAGTTTGCACCTTGGGTGAAATTTGATAGCCTAAAAAAGTATCTAGTAAGAGATCTCCCTGGCAATCCTTGCCATGACTTTTATTACATTTGAAGGGAGAAGCCAAAAGTTCACATGCTGAGTTAATACAGTGAGGCATGGGAGCAAGTTTCCTTTGCTAGGAGCATTTTCAAATGTGAAGATGCAACCGCAACGCGGAGTTCATTCTTTTGTGCAGTCTGGATTGTACACAGAAATTAGATCTCATGAGAAGGTTTCTCTATTTTTTGATGGTGTGCTTATCCAAATGTGAGCATAACATTATTCAGTACCGTGTATAACTGACTTTAAAGTAGCTGCTTCCTTAAAATCACCCCAGATATGTGCTCTCATTAGTTATTGTTAATTGTTTTGGTGTTACAGTATCACAGTATCACAGTATAAGCAAGGTTGGAAGAGACCTCAAAGATCATCAAGTCCAACCCATTACCACAGACCTCAAGACTAGACCATGGCACCAAGTGCCACGTCCAAACATGCCTTGAACACCTCCAGGGACGGTGACTCCACCACCTCCCTGGGCAGCCCATTCCAGTGGGGAATGACTCTCTCAGTGAAGAACTTTCTCCTCACCTCCAGCCTAAACTTCCCCTGGCACAGCTTGAGACTGTGTCCTCTTGTTCTGGTGCTGGTTGCCTGAGAGAAGAAAGCAACCTCCTGCTGGCCACAACCACCCTTCAGGTAGTTGTAGACAGCAATAAGGTCTCCCCTGAGCCTCCTCTTCACCAGGCTAAACAATCCCAGCTCCCTCAGCCTCTCCTCATAGGGCTTGTGCTCGAGGCCTCTCACCAGCCTCGTTGCCCTTCTCTGGACACGCTCAAGCACCTCAATGTCCTTCTTAAATTGAGGGGCCCAGAACTGGACACAGTACTCAAGGTGTGGCCTAACCAGTGCAGAGTACAGGGGGAGAATGACCTCCCTGCTCCTGCTGGCCACACTATTCCTGATGCAGGCCAGGATGCCATTGGCCTTCTTGGCCACCTGGGCACACTGCTGGCTCATGTTTAGGCGGGTGTCAATCAGCACCCCCAGATCCCTTTCTGTTTGGCTGCTCTCCAGCCACTCCGACCCCAGCCTGTAGCTCTGCATGGGGTTGTTGTGGCCAAAGTGCAGCCCCCAGCACTTGGATTTGTTGAAAGCCATCCCCTTGGACTCTGCCCATCTGTGCAGGCGCTCGAGGTCCTGCTGCAGAGCCCTTCTGCCCTCCAACCCACCAACATCTGCCCCCAGCTTGGTGTCATAACAAACTAGTATGCTTATTGAGGATATGTTACTATCTTTTTCTTAGCCATTTATATATTCAGAAACCTTCACAATATGATAAATTTTAGATTATGAATATGAATTAGCTTTTGCCTGTGTAGTTTGGGATTCATCCCACCTTCAGGTTTTGTCAGCTTGATTGCTGGATTTATGACTTATACACAAGCATCTTAATCTTCTCCTATTCTAAGGCAAAGTAACATGGAAAATAAGTTGAGCTGCAACTGCCTGCCATGATGCTTGTCAGGAGTTTGCTGTGTGAAACCATGAAAAGCAGGACCTTTATCCACTGCATGTACACATTCTTGTTTGCAGTTTCTTTGTAGCCTGCAAGGGATTTTAAAGCAGATTCAAGATGTTTAGGAAACAGAGGTCTACCTGTAGAGATAGTTGAATCCCACTACTAATTGAAGCATGAGGTCCACGAGGGTTTAATTTGCAGCTAGTGACATTTAGGACAGGTAAAAACAGCAAAGGTAGTTGATTGTAGAAACAGATTACCTGAGGCATGTTGTGGAATTTCTATCATGCAAGGCTTTAACGAAAGGTTAGACAAATGTTTGTGTGCAGTACTTCAACTCTTTCTTTGGCAACAAGATGTATTAAACCACTCCTCAGTATCTTTTCCAGTCTTATTTTCTTCTATATGGAAAAAAACCCCTCATATTTGAATTCTCTATTAATATAGAAATAAGACACAAAATGCAGAGATTTTAAACTAGAAAGGGCAGAAAAAGGTGTAAAATGCTGTAACTTTGTCTCAAGACTGTAATCACACACAGAGCATATAAGGCATCATTAATGTTACTTCTGAACTCACTCTGGGGATGATGGATTTAAAATTTTAGGACTGACCACAGAAGAGTAGGAGATTCTGTAATCAATAATACAATTCATTATGAGAACAGGGATGCTATAAACATATCCAGCAATAGTATCTGATGGCTTTTTTTGTGACCAGTAAATGCAACTCTTCTCAAAATCCATGTACTGTACAAGCCAGATTCTGCTGCCCTTCCTGACAGAGTGAAGAGCCACATATACTCTGGGCTATAAATACTGTGCAGACCACAGAATCACAAAAGCATTCAGGTTGGAAAAGACCCCCAGGATCACCAAGTCCAACCAATAACCCTACTCTACAAGGTTCACCCTAAACCATATCCCCAGGCACCTCATCCAAACGACTTTTAAACACATTCATGGTTGGTGGCTCCACCACCTCCCTGAGCAGCACACTCCAATGCTTGACCACTCTTACCCATAATATTTTTTTCCTAATATATAGTCTAAACCTACCCAATCACAGCTTGAGGCTGTTTCCTTTTGTTCTATTACTAATTACTTGTGAGAAGAGACCAGCACCAACCTCTCCACAATGTCCTTTCAAGTAGCTGCAGACAGCCATGAGATCTGCCCTCTGCCTCCTCTGTTTCACACTAACCAGCCCCAGCTCCTTCAGTCACTCTTCATCAGATCTATTCTCCAGGTCCTTCCCCAGCTTCCTTGCCCTCCTCTGCACTGGCTCCAGCACCTCCACATCTCTTGTATTGAAGTGCTCAAACTGAACACAGCACTCGAGGTGTGGCCACACCAGAGCTGAGTCCAAGGGGACAATCCCCTCCCTGCTCCTACTGGACACAGCATTTCTAATCCCTGCCAGGATGCCATTGGCTTTCTTGGCCACCTGGGCACACTGTTTGCTTGTATTCAGTTGCTTCTCAATTAGAACCACCAGGTCCCACAAATGAATTCTTGTTTTTCCAAGCAAAGCCAGCTGGATATATACTGCAGAATATTATCTTGGCTCTTTTGAAGAAAACTTATTGAATATTCACAAATATCTAAATCTGAATTTGTGTACCTGAAAGTTAACAATGATTTTCCTTCGCAACAGACAATCTAAATTGATTGTAGAGTGGTCAGGCATTGGAATGGGCTGCCCAGGGAGGTGGTGGAGTCACCAACCTTGGATGTGTTTAAAAGTCATTTGGATG